>PYHW01009260.1:1869848-1883009 GCA_013186435.1 Turdus rufiventris | reverse complement strand
GATCACTGCCCCACCTGGTCACAACAGATGGTGATAGAATAGATACTTTGATCACATCCTGTATTGTAACCCAAGACAGCATGGCTGGCACGATTGTTACTAATTGGTTACTTTGCTGCATACGGATCCTCACTGCAAAAAAAAAGTGCACCTTATAGTCTGATGTGCCTTATATACGGACAAAGTTCGGAAATTTGCCGACTCCTGGAGGTGCACCTTATAATCTGGTGCACCTTACAGTCATGAAATTACTGTACTTTTTCTAATGTTCAAACCCATTTGTGAAATGAGATAAGGAAAGATCATATGGGACATTATGCTGGAGATCTGAGGTGGCAGTAGCCTGTGATGTGTAGGAGGGACAAGCAGCTGAGGAGAAGCTGCTTTACCTAGACCAGCTGTACCATATTCAGTGCACCAGATCGTGACAGTTAATTCTTCCGGGGTGGCTGGGAACTTTGTGGGGAAATCATGTTACTCTGACATCTGCTTGCACTACATAAAAAGCTTTTAACCTCAACCTGTTTTTAAAAAAACACCTTGTCTTTCATATATGTGTTTTCACTTGCCTCCTTCCCTCCCTAGGAGTGCATTTCTTTAACTGTGTGGTTATGAGGGAAATCTTTCATGTTAGCAAGAACAGCAACTGTTGATGTGGAGTCTTTCTGAAGGAATAGAACCTTAATTGCTCATTCTAAGTTTGTCTTTTCCAGGTACAAAATAAATCAATCTCAAGCTGTGCAGCTATTGAGAGGAGACGTTTCAGTGTAATACAGAATGCAACTTTATGTGTGAAAATGGCATACCTTGAAAATCAATTTCATGTCAAAACAGAGTGCTGATTATTTTTACTTATTATATTTATGAGACACTAAAGGGCAAACCACAGTATGTAATTTGGTCAACACTGGTCTATTGCATGTGCATATAGCCAGTTAATTATACATTGTACTTTGCAATGCTAAATGCACCGCTCAGGTCACATAACTGCTGATGGATTGTATTGTAGGCTGAAGAATGGATCTTGTAATACAAGATTAAGATTAATCCACAGAATTAAGACAGGTTCAGAACTGTGGCAATTGGTTCTGAAATGATTTATGGAGAATGTATTATGTAATTTTCCTCAATAATGATATCGTGCTTGCTTCCTTTACTGCATAAAACATTTCAGGATGTGGATGTGTTAAGGGATTTATATAATTACTGTGCAGAATATCTTAAATAGGAGTGAGAAAACCATACTGAGACCAATGTGCTTTTGGTTGTCAGGCTGGGAAACCATTTTGTACACAAATAAAAAAGGAGCCACACTCTTGGTACTCTTGAGGAAAAGGATAGAACTGTGCATTGAACTATTCACAGCCTTCCCAGTACCAAAAGCTTAATGAACATCTGTCTCTGCTTAAATGTGTATTTCACCTAAGAAATTGGAGAACGCAGGTATTAGACGGAGTAATTTGGCTGAGAGTCTGAGAACAGGCAGGCATACTTTGCATGGCCATATCTCAGGTACCAGTACGGTTTGCTTCTGCTCTGTTGATACACATAATTTGCTCATGGTTTTAGAAAACTGATGTGCAGTTTTTCTGGGTAAATAATTATCTTTATGAAAAAGCCTCATTTATTTTTTATCTTTTGGATGTTTAAAACTGTTCCTTGAAGAGCACACTGAATCTTCATGTCATCAGACCTAATCCTCTTCCTTTCATTACTTCCACTACAAATCCATGTGCAAGTACCCACTGTGCCAGCATTAACTCACGGATACTTAAAATAGGAACTGTGAAAACTGAAGGACAGTGATGACTCTAGTGTGCTGGAGACAAGAAAAGTCATCTGTTGGATCTCCCTCTCTGCTGGAAGAGGAGTGTGGCTCACTATCAGGTACCCAGAGTACTTCACGTCACTCACTTTATAGTCAAATGGCCCTGCTCAATCTCTTCTGGAGCACAAGGATACCTGAAGAATTATGGCAGGTTTGATCAATACTAGGAACTCCCTTGTAGACTTCTTGCTTGTCACACAGGCTCAGTCTAGTATCGTACTGGGTGTTCATGGAGGATTTTCCCCTGTGGCTGTATTCCAAACAGCTTGATAAGACCATGGCTGTGGTCACTGAATTCCTACCTCCATTAAACCCTTCTGTCCCATACAGTAACTTTAGTTTTTTAATCTAATTTTTAATGCACTTTGGGTTCCATCAGGAAGCAAAACCCATTTATAGTGCAACTTTCTGCAGTCCTAGCAGATTGACAGCTGTTCACTGGCTTTCCAGCCCTAGCTCCCTGCTAAAAGGAGGTAAAAATATGTACTTCAGAGGTATATGCTCTTTGTCACTGCAATGCCTTCTCTGTCTTGCCTGCAGATATTCATCATTTCAAGCCTCAGACTAATGGCATTAGAATGTTAATGTGAAAAAAGCCTTAGAGAACTCCTTGGAATCAACTGAATTTCAGTCTGCAGGTTTCTATTTCAGTCTGCTCTTATTCTCTCTGTTGAATTTATTTGGCCCTGCTGATTTATCTTTTCATTATTATTGTTTCTACTTTTCCAAGTGTGAGGTTATTTAGGAAACCTGTTTGTGATGCTTATTCCTGAAGGTGTGGTGGTGTGCGGATCAGCATACCTGGTTGTGTCCCTTGCTCCAGTCCTTGCCACTCTGACTTTTTTCCAAGAGTGACTCTGCTCCTTTCAAGATTTGGGAAATTACTTTTTTTCCTCTTCCCTATTACTGCATAATTTGTTGATGGTCTGAGAGAGTCGATGCGTGATTTTTCTGCACAGGGTAAATAAAAGCCTATACTGACTATAAAAGCCAGTGATCTCATAGAGCATGAAATCCCCTTCTCCATTTTTTCTTGAATGTTATCTGCACACCTGGTGCTGAGTTTCACAAAAAGGGCACTGCCCTTGGGGAAGCTTTTTTTTTTATGTAGACCAAATTTAATAAATTTTAGAATGAGCTTTTCCATAAAGTCATATGTGCCTGCTCCCTTTCATGCATGGGAAGGATTTTAGCAGGTCCCCTTTCAACCCCTGCAAATTTAAACATATTTTGCACCCAGTCACCCTTGTGTTGCTCCTGGTCCCTTTGAGTAGTTTGTTAAATTCTCATCATCAGAGTCTCTCATCTTGGAATCCTTAGATGGGAGTACAAAAAAAGCAGAGCTGGTCCATTTTTGTGTTGGCAATCACAAAATAGTGAGCAACTCTGTCCTTCTCTACCCAGAAAAAAATTCTTGGGGAGGTGCTAGACATTTCTGCTGTCAGTTGACATTGTCACTTTAAATCAAGTGAAGCAGACTTTGTAGATAATGTCTTAGTGCCATAGAGCAGGTAACCTTGACAAACCTAGAGGTAACAATTTAAACTCAGAACTGAGACACAGACTGGCAAGACACGCAGTAAAGGGAGTCTGGTCTTGTAGCTGTTGCCCGTGGCTACAGGCGTTTGGACATATGTCTTCAGCCTGTGAATTGAATGACAGCCTCCATGAATACGAAATTCTCCTGTCAAGTTTTGGACACTATTGACATAGAGCGGTTTGAAAGCACTTCTCCTGTTTTCTTTGTTCTTGTCCCTCCACAGCAGTAAGTCTCCTCACAATAGCATCCAGCTTGTCCCTTGCCCTGCTCCCTTTGGGGGTCTCACAGCGTCTCTGGGGAGAAGCTTGCTAGTGTCAATTAAAAGTGGCATTCACTGCCTGATTAATTCTCTTTCCTTCTGCAAGGACTTGGACTACAGTGTGTTAAAAGCTAAAAGAAATCTGGACTAAAGCAGAGGGAAGTTGGAATTAAGAGGATTATGAAATTCACAGACTTTCTGAAATGGAATTGGTAGGTTGGTATGTTTTCTGACATAATTGTAATACCAAACTTACAAATCACACTCATAACAGACTTCTGAGGTTTTCAGATGTTTCATATTCTTACTGTCCAACCCATCATACTCTGCATGCCTTTGGGAATTGTAGCCATTTTAATGGATACTGTGACACTAGCACAGTCTTGAAGACTCCTTGTGGGATTCATTAATTAAGTCCAGATCTGGAAAGATGGGGTTAACCTTCTGGAAGACAGTGTATCCACACAATGATTGGATTACAAAAGGTACCAGGAGTACTTCATATCACTCACTTCATCGACTAGTGGCTCTTTTTACTCCCTTTTTCAGTAGAAGAATACTTGAAGAACTGTCGTAGGTCTGAGTCATGCTATGAGCTCCATTGTTGACTTCTTGCTTCACCCTGGGCTGGTCAGAGATCACAGTCAAGATGTGGGATGTGTGCCTGTTCACAATAACTTCCTGGCCATGAATGTGAGTCAGTTGGAATTAAATTGATCCTTTTTCACTGAGAGCTATTTGAGCCTGGTTTCCTGGCTCAAAGAAAGCATTTAACTAGTTAATTCCACCGAATAGCAGCAGCGTGTTCAGACATTGAAGGCCTGAATCTTTGGGCTCTCCCCACAGCTAAGAAAAGGATAACAGCAGTATCATGCCTTAGAAATGTGTTGCTGTGTTGATGGTGGAGAAGTCAGTCAATTTCACTTGCACAGATATATAATCATGCCATATATGCAGTCCATATAATAATTTATCTCCTATGCCTCATTTCATGTACAGACTGCTACCAGGAGCTCTGTGCTAATTACCTGCAGGAGAATACCCTTCCTAAATATGCCATTGTTTAAGCTATCACCGAATGAAGGGATTTGAATAGCAAAGTGGCCAAGCCTGCTGATGAAAAGACTATTGCAAGTAGCTTGAGACAGTTGGGCAACACGACAGTAAATTACATTCATTGTTGCCGGCTGCAAGGGAATACAAATCAGATGGAACAAATTAATCTCCTTATATACATCGATGGCTTCTGAATTAGTTGTCACCTCCCAGGGAAAAAATAAGCTATGGTTTGCATTGTGGAAGCTCAATGAAGATGTCTGCTCAATTTTCAGCATCAGTCAGAAATTAATAAGCGGTTGAACATCTTTAAACTGAGGCTGGGGAACACCACAGCAGCAATGTTCTGCACTACATATTTTCTGCTTTGGGTACATGCATATTTTAGACTCCTCTCATTGCCCTCTTAAAAAACAGAAAAAGTCAAACTCCTGAGAAGAAATCAAGGAGACATCCCTGGACAAGCACAAAACTGGACAAAATTGATAGTTGCTATCCAGGCAATAGTTGCAGGGGCCATTTCCCCCCAAAAAGTCAAGGAAGGAGCTTCAGACTGTAGTCAGCTTTAGATTGTTGTGATTTTTCTTGTGACAATCAGACTCATGGCTGAGGTAAACACCCATGACCAACTCTACATTTTCAGTTATGAAATTCCTTCTCTTTTATTTTTTATTTTTATTTTTTAAAATTTATTTTTTATTAAAGCCTTTACTATTATATTTTTCTAAAAAGATTCTTGAAACTTCCTTTTTTAAAAGTTTCCATTTTTCTGTCTGAATCTCTTACTTTCATTGTTATTTTATGGAAAAGAGTGTTGACCAGTGATTAGATGAGGTGCATTCTTTGTTACAATAGTATATATAAGTGCGTATTTTGTTGTAGCATAATGTTTCTCTTCCCCTGAAGTAGTATTCTTTGGTTCTTACAGGAGTTAGGTTCCTAGTGGGAGACATTTTGACAATTCTTACATTTCTATGAACTGCAACTTAATTACAGTCTCTCTGGGAAACTGATGGGCTTTCATATGGAATATTTTCCTCCTGTTCTTTCAAAAATCTTGGTTTTTGGCTGTGAACCAAGAAGTATAGATGAGTTTGATTTTTTCAGCTTTATTTTATTTTAACACAGAGAACATAATGTATCAGATAAGAAATTATGAGATACTTAAAGGTTAAAGGTTGAAGTGTTCCCGCACTGTATTAAAGATTACAAGATCATGACAATCCAGTGGCAGGCTAAGAAGGGAGAAAGTTAATGGACTGTGAGATTAAATTATGCATCTAGAGAGTGCTCAGCTTATTACTGACAGGTATTGATTTCAGAAATAATTGTTCATTTTTAAATGCGTTTCTCTGCTTTCTGCTGAACTGATCAACCTCCTGGAAGTGGTAATTTAAGGGCATCAGCACATGAGTTACTTTTTTGCATATAGACGATTAGTGATATAGTAGGATAGTTGGTTTTCATAGATTTTTAGTGAACAGTAGTTGGGGAGAATGACAGCTTTGCTATCAGACATATTTTGAGAAGGTAATGTTTAAAAAGAATTGAATTTCATGACTGATATCAGGAAGGCTGAATGCTCTCAAATCCATGGGATTTCAGGATGCTTATTCAACCCTCTTTAGGGAGAAGCTTTCAGTGCTTTTCATAAAAACATAGAGTGGTGGAAAGTAATCTCTGAAGGTCCACAGTATAGCCTCCTGCTCCAAGTGGGATTTCTGTCAGCATGTCTGTGTCTTTGCCTAGTCAAGCTGTTTTCTACTATCATTTTTCTTTGGAAGGGTTGGACAAAATCAATAGGACTCATTCAAAGAGAGGGGACTATGTCTGAAATTTAACTCTTTAGCTTGTTCTGGATATTTGGATTCATTTTCTAACCTGATATATTGATTTGTTCAGTTAATTCCTGTTGCTTCCTTTATTCTTGCATGTGAGGCTCAATTACCTTTTAGCAGGGGTTTTTGAATAATGCATGGGTTAATGAATAATGCAGAAATAGAGCACCTAATACAGGTGGCAGCTGGATTATTACCCTCACATATCTGTGTTTTGTAGAAAATGCAGAAATAAGAAATAAGAAAAAAGTCCTGCCCCTTCTAAAGATCTGTAGTGATGCTGACTCATACTAAGCATGAAGAAAGACCTGCAATAAATGTGCCTTTTCTATTCAATAAATTTTTGAGTTCTCTTGAACAAGTGACAAACATTTACCCCCATGCTTCGAATTGGGATCAATGGGATGAGGTCATGCAAATGACTGTGGTACTTGGTGGTTATAGGGAAATCTCGAGTAGTGCTATCCTGAAGTGGTCTTGTTGGACATGGTTTGTCTTTTTCAGAGGAGACTGCATTCCAGCATCTTGCAGGTCCCCTGACATTTAAGGATGTGCTGTAAGTCAGGGCCATCTGTATGCACTTACTGCAGAGATGCTGGTGGCAGAAACCTCCAGCAGATGCTGTGATGCAGGGGCCATGCAGGTGCATCCTGTTGGTGCATCCACCTTCACTGGTTTCCACTTGCTTGGGGCAGATGGAGAAGGGGCTTCTCCTTTCTGATTTAGTGTCTCCCACTCTGTCCCTGCATAAAACCACCACCCCTCTTATTTTCTCTTCTTTGTCCCCTCATTTTTGGTATAGATACATCCAGGTAATAATCTTTCCAGCATTGCTGCTGTGTTAGCAGCATAAGACAGAGGGAAGAGGCAATCCTGCCTCTTCTTCCCTGCTCCTGAGAGGATGCATCTGGTCAGTGATACAGTGGTCCGATTATCTTCCCCTTTGAGATTTTCCTTCCCTGGATTTCACAACAGGGCTCTTGTGAAAGTGCTTATACAGCCCCTCTAGCCGACCTGATGGATTTTTCACTCCCACCTCCTCAATTGCAATATTTCTTAATGATCTTCCAATGGCCTCTGCTGTGAGAGCATCATTTAACTGGGACATCACCACAGCCTTTTCCATGTACAAAACCAGGTGATTGACACAAGGGGGAAACCAGAAAAGCAGATAATGCACCAGCTCTTCTAAACCCTCTGCAGCCCTGCCTGAGGAAAATAATCCCTCAGTTGTGTCAGGCTTGGTGGAGACAGATGAAACATGCATGGGTGAGCCTCTAAAGGGACTCCCTCCAGAAAGACAGATGAGGAATGACTAGGGGTGGGAGCAAAGTGTGGCAGCTGTATTTACTCTAGCTTGCTCTCAGTATTAGTTTTATGACTTGAAATTACACAGCAATACTGCTATGAGGAAGAGATGTCTGGAAAGCTAAGTGGGGCTCTTTTCAAAAACAGCTAACAGCAGGGGATGTTCATTGCTCTGTGCCTCTGTGTTTGCTCTGAAGACAAATTAGATATTCTGAAACTCTCAGACTGAGGGACACAGTTGAATTTTTAATAATGATACACAAATACACACACACACACACACACAACCGCACACACATATACCCATGCATTTAAAGCTTTGCTTCTACACTCAAGATCATTCCCACTTCAGAGTGACAGTGATGTGCAAAGGCATGTGAAGGCTCGAGGGCAAAATTCTCTGCAATTAAGATGTGCTAACACTGCTGTCACTGCTCCTTTTCTCCAGCTTCCCCATTACATTTTTATAACTTTTCTGCTTCAGAAGTCAACCATGGGTGTACCTCCTGGTGGAGAAAGGCACTGGGTAGATCTGACAAGTTCTGCTATCAGGGAGGAGGAGACTGCAGGGCATCTCATTGCAATGAGATCTCTCCCCTCCCCAGGAAGCCCCTCCTGGAATATCATTATGTACTGTACTTTGGTGTGGTGGCATATTCTTACCATGCTCTCTGTCTGGATGGCTGTGCCCTGTTCCCCACGGAAAAGACTGTGCCAGCCTTGTCTGTGTGTGATTCTTTTGCAGTCTGCAGTCTGGCCCAGGGCACTTTGCTATTTTACTGCCTGGCAAAATTTGCCCTGATAAGGTACTGAGTTTGCAGTGTTTCATGGATTCAGCTAACTGGAAGAGGACAGCATTGCATCCACCACAACTGATGGCAGCTTGGCACTGACCTCTTTTTGGGAAGATTGAGAGTAAAATGTGTAAAATGCAGAAAAGAGCACTACAGAAAAAAAATTCTCAGTAGGTTTCTAAATTAGCAGATTTTAAACCACGCCTTCCAGAACTAAGTAGGGCAGAGATCTTTCCAATATTTAAGAGGACTGTGTCATTTTACCCCACGTGATAAAAAACTTTCTTTTCTAGCATTTTTTAATCTATATTTGTGGAAAAGATAATTTCTTTAATACATCTTCTGACTGCATTTCTCGGATGTGATATAGGAAGGTTAGCCCAAGTATAAACTGGTTTAAATAATTTAAATATTTCTTCAACAGCCTTTCAAAGATGCTACTGAGAAGTCTGCAGATTCAGCTGTATACTGCTGTCCCTACTACAGTCAGAAGCTCAGGAAATACTACCATTAAAACTGTCACACAACAGTTGTTGACTTAAGTGAAAAAGGTCTGGATTAACACTGTTTTAGCCAGCCAGCTCTTTTTTGAGATTTACTGTATGACATTATTTTCACCAAGTGAAGCCTCTAAAGGTTTCTGAAAACCTCTCTTCACTGGTTTCCATTTTGTCATTTATTTTACCGGCAGAAAGCAGGGGCAGACTAGACAAGTGAACTACAGCTATCTGGTAGGCATGGCAGGTTTGTGACTTATCTCTCCCATGTTGCCATACAACCCTTCATATTTTGATTCATAAGGATGGCTGATGAAATCATGGCCCGTGTTACCAAATCTTGGCCTCCTCTTGGTTGTACAGAATTTTTCTTTGGATAATAGTATGGATGATCAAAATGTTAGTAGATGAACAGAGGAGAGGCAGTTCCAAGAAACAAAAGCAAAAGAAAATAAAGAATGTAAATAATTGAGAAACCATTTCTTGGGAAAGGATAAGCTTGAAGCAAGAGTTAAGGAAGCTTTTTTGTCCTACTCATTAATTTACCAAAGCAAAGTGGTTGTTACACAAAGAAGTTGAGTGAATTTGGCTGTGTGTTGAGGTGTTTGCTTTTAATTTCTTGCAATTAAAAGATTTTTTTTTTCATTTGTTAGGTTTGTTTGTTTTTAGTTTAGTTTTTTTTTTTTTTTTTTGAGTAATGGCTTGTTTTATGCTGAGTGTTGGTCTGCTGCAATCCCAGAGTTTTACGACAAGGCACAGTCTCAGCATGAGCCACTTCATCATAGCAAATTGTAAGCTTGCCTCCCTGGGACACTGGCAGGACTGGGTATAATGGTGCCTAAGAAAAGCATGAAATGGTACAGCTTGCAACTTATTCCTCTTCTTATGAGAAACAATTTCACTCTGGAATGAAGAATACCAAGAGAAAAATGAATACAAAAAATAAACTCCATGCCAAAATTCAGCACTCGCTAAAGTCAGGGCTCTCAAACTGCAATGGTCCTGATATTCTTCCAACTTCTTTTGTATCACTGAATATTTACATATTTACTGATTTTAATGTTGTTAATTTTGATTCAGAGCACTAGTGTAGGGACAGGGAATGGCATTATCAGTTTGCAATATCAAGCTGCTCTGTAAATTTGCACCCATAATTATGTTTCCAGAAGTAAGTTAAAATTTCCTGTTATATCCAGAGCAAGATCTATTTAATAGATAGCAGTTGCACATACCAAGAAAATTTATACCACTGAGGAGTGAATCAGCTTAGAAAAAAGATAGAGAAGATCTGTATCTCTTTTCATCCTTCATGACTCCCAGAGACAATTTTTCAGGTTTCAGCAATGCTAGGGGCTTGATTTTTCTTTCTCTCTTCACTTCACAGGAAAATTCCTCACTTTTGTTTTGCATAACAATTCTGAAATGTGGTGTCCTGGAACTTGATATTCTATGTGCCTTGCAGAATACCATGGGCCTAATCTTATCTGGTAAAATCCTCATGAGTTCCAGTGGAATTCAGGATCAGAGTAGAAGCAGGTAGAACAGAAGGAAGTGTGAGCTGTTGTGTGTGTGTTAGCCACCACACAGGATTTTTCTGTGAGTAGTGACGCTGGTGGAGAAGCAGGTGGATAGGGTCCCCCAACTTCCCTTATGTCACTTGATAAATCTGCTTTGGAAAGGCTGTTCACAGAGAATCTGAAAATGAACTGGGTTCCCCAGACTTAAAACTGTTGGAACACAAAAAGCTTTTACTGCTTCTTTGATGATTACCTTGAGGTTTCTTTTTTGCTGGAAACAAGTTCAAACATCTTTGTCCCATTTCTTCAGTTATCATTCTTTCTTAAAATTGCCCATCAGTGGCATGTTTCTTTCATCCAGAAAAATGTGAACGCTTAAAACTTTTGGGGTATTTAGTCTTTTATGATATTCTAGTTTGGAAATATTTCAATAAAACAGCCAGTGTGATTTCTATCATTTTCATATAGTAAAGTGCCTCTTTTCAACTCATCTGCTCTGGAAAAGAGAGAAATTTGCCATGTGTGTCACAGACAGTTTTGTGCTAAGACCATATGCGTTCGAGCAATAATCTCAAAAAATCACCTCAAGTTCTTTCTGAAGATAGAGAGGCAGTTTGTAGATGACAATAGCTCTCCCAAAGATTACAGGTACTGAAATATCATTACATAACCCCCATGCCTCAGAGTCTGACATTTTCCAGAGGAGAATTTATTTTAAGGTTTTCTGTCTGGTAGTGCTTTAACAGGCAGCGTCTGACTCATGAGTCTGGGACAATTTTTATCTTACGGGAATATGTAAAAATTAAGAGGTCCTAAATAGAGCAGTGTCTGGCAAAGGAATGCTCTCGCTTCCAGGAAAATTCAGCTAACCCATGTTCTCCTGATCCCTGTCCATATACCAGGAATGACAATCCCTGCTGTGGTGACAAGGGCTGTCTGAGCAGCAAGGTCCATCTGTGCCCTCCACAGGGCATGCAAGCTTTGGAAACCTCTGAGAGCACAGCCTGAATGCATCCCACCATCCTGCCAGTGGCTGGAGCTGTCAGAGGGCTCAGCCGCTGGGTACAAGCCTCCCTGGCTCCTACAGATGTCAGCTGGGTTTCAGTGCTGCCCTGGATTTGGCCTATGGTTCAGTAGATGAATCATAGAATCAGCCAGGAAGACTTATGCTCTCACTGTCCTTAATATTCAAAAGAAACCTGATCATTAGCCAAAGCTTTTTTTGATGTTCACTTGTGGGACGCATATCAGCTCACAACAGGGACCTTCTTCATGTGCTTTTATCCCTTGGCGGATGCTCCAGGGATTCTGATCTGAATCTGTCTACACGAAAAAGCAGGAAGGGAAGAGAGAGAGTGAGTCCCTAGCTCCCATCACAGATGGCTGATAATTAGTGTACTGGTTCCATCACCTTAAAAACTTAGTAAAGATAGTTGTCTAGTGACAATGTGCTTGACATCAAACTGTGTTGCATCTCAGTAATGCGCTTGGAAAAACAAAAAAAAGAATTTCTGCCACTGAACAAAAATAAACACTGCAAAGTTTATTTTTACTTATCTATACTGGGTCAAATATTACATGCCCTTCAAATTTATTATGTGGGAAATGTTGTCTGAGTGGGATCTGCAGACTTATGGAAGTGGAGATATGTTAGGAATAACTGCCAAAACTTTTTAGACATGAATACCATAATAGACCTTATAAGAAAATATATGTCAAATTAAAAGCCATAGGCGGCTGAGCCATGACCCAATTTTAGATTCTGGTTTGACACTCTCACCTTAACACATGCTCTACTCTCAGTCAGGAATCACATTCTGCTGTGATGTCTCCTCATTTAGTTGGTTCAGTTCCGTGGCTCCAGGTGTGCAGGGTCCATCCCACCAAAATCCTTGGGGGTACAGCAAGCAGTGCTACTCACAGGCAAGGCATGCAATCTTCTAATGGATCAACTCTTACCCATTTTCAAGTATCTGACTCGAGCTTCAGTATTTCCCAGACAAATAAAAATCCCCAAGCACTTTAGGGTTTACAAAGTTTGGTGAATAACACCAAATTCTCCAGGTAGGCAGGATGTAGGACCTCATTCTGCGGAGTTCTCCTTTCCTTTGCAAGGACAGTCTTGATCACACCTCTTCTTGTCATCATCTTTCCCCATGTTAGAAATTACATCCCTTATTTATTTTTCTGCTTCACTTTCTTAATTATGTTTCTGCTAAAGGGAAATGGGGACCTTCTATCACCAATGGCTTTGGTGAATGATGAGGCTAAGGCTAGACCCTTTAGGATGTCTATTGCAGTCTTGGAATTTTATCACTTCTTAAACCAGCATCTCACTGTTGGGAATTACAGTAATTTCACGAATACAAGCCACACCATTTTGACTAAAATTTTTGGCTGAACCCAATAATATAATCAGGTGCGGCTTATATATGTACAAAGAATGAAAAGTTGCTGTTTTAGTTTGGAGCACAGGTGTCTGCTGAGAAAGGCAGGAGCTTCTCTTTGAAATGGAGAATGTAAA
>PYHW01009260.1:1851740-1869449 GCA_013186435.1 Turdus rufiventris | reverse complement strand
GCCATTAGCAGAAAATGACTCTCTGGAGGAAGGATGGATTGTGAAAAGATAAAGAACAATGTCCCACTGGTTTCAATGGATGGCCCATCAGCAGAATATCTCCTGCAGAGATAAAGATCACTGCCCCCACCCTCAACAGATGGTGATAGAATAGACACCTTTTATCACACCCTGCATTGTAACGTGTGGCTTATAATCAGGTGCGGCTTATATGTGGACAAAAGAACAAAAAGTTGCCAACACCCGGGAGTGCCGCTTATACTTGGTGCGGCTTATAATCGTGAAATTACTGTATTCCTTTTCCTGCCTGTAGTTCAGCTGAAGAAGTTAAACAAAACAGTGCAACTGCTTGGAGGAAATGCTGCTAAGATGGTGTTCAGTATGGTCAAGAATTATCCAGATGCTAGTGCAGCTCTAAGTAAAATATGAAGTTTGCTGTGAAAGCTTAATTTTAGTTAAATGTCTGTGGGACAGATTCTGACTTCACATCTATGGAGAGATCAGCTAATGCCAAGTGAGATGAAAAGCTGTCATCCTGGTCTCTCTCAGTGAAGACAAGATGAAAAATAACCAGTTGATGCTGCTTCGGGGTCCTGTGCATTAATCTTGCAGCCTCAGTAATGAGGCATAGAGTGGTGCTGCATACTGTGCAGACAACACAAAACACAGTCTGACCAGAAGCAACCCTGGATCTGACCTCCTTTGGTAAAGATCATCTGTGTGCCTTTGCGCATGTGTGTGTCTCTGGGTTTAATGCATTTCCTCAACAATCCAAAAAAGGCTTGTACTGAGGGTCAAGTATCATGCTTTGACCCTATTATTGTGCTTTTAACCCAGGTGGAAAACTAAGCACCATGCAGTCTCTCACTCAGCCACTCGCTATCACCACCACCCCACTGTGGAATGTGGAGGAGAATCAAAAGCAAAACTTGTAGGTTGAGGTAAGAACAATTTAATCTTTGAAATCAAAGTAAAATACAGTAACAATAAGTAATAGATGCAGTAATAATAATAATACTGGGAAAGGAAAAGACCCAAACAAGTGATGCACAGGACAATTGCTTTCCCTGCTCTGACTGATGTCAGACCTCATTCCCAAATCCGTAGTGGCCACCCTCTGGGTAACTCCCTCAGTTTATACAGTGAGCATGATGTCCCATGCTGTGGAATAGCCCTTCAATCAGTTTAGGCCACCTGCTCCAGCTGTGCTCCCTCCCGATTTTGTTTGCATACCCCTCCACTTCCTCCCTGGCAGAGCATGAGACAGGGGAAAAAGAATTCCTTGATTTAGGAATAACATGACTCAGCAAAACCCAAAACATCAGTGTGTTATCAACACCATCCTTCTGAATCCAAAATCCAAATCCACAGCGGTAGAACAGCTACTGAGGGCAAATTACACTACCAGAAAACCAGGACACCTATACATTCATTGAATGGGATTTGATGTGATCAGATTTTTCCAATGAAAGAACTATTGCAATACCAATTTACTGTAGTATCTTCTTTCTTTTAGCTTTTTATCATTTGTGACAAATGCAATTGATGCCAGTTAAAAGCATTCTTTTTATTGACTTAATATTGTCCTAAAGTGCGTCTAACTCAGTGTGGTCCAATCTTTAAAGCCTTCCATGAATGCAAAGTTTTAGTAACTAAGGAGTACAGGCATCATCATCAGATTTTAGAATTGAAAATCTTTACAGTTTAGAGAGAAGACAGTGAGTGATTCCTCAGCCTCTACATGTTATGGCACTTTCTTCCATGCTCTTATGTTACATCAGACTAGTGAGCAGTAACAAGGTACAGGTTTTTGCTTCTCTGGAGTAAGACAGGAATGGCTGTGAAAAATGAAAAAAAGTGTTTCTTGGTACACCTATATAACAGCTTGATGACAGTCTCAAAACATTTTTATCTTTTTCATTTATGCATTTAAAATCTTACTATTCATATTTTGGTTGGCTAATGTTTCTGCCCAATTTTTTTGGTAAATTACCATATGGGGAAAATAGATATATATGAGAAAAATTCTGCCAAGTTGAGCTGAATCCACTAGATATTGCCAAAACATGAACCAAACAATTAAATCAGTGCTTGGAAAAGGTTTTGGGAGACAGATTTCTGGAGTGCCCATACTTTTGGAAATGCAATGAGGCAGTGGACTGAACAGAGAATATTACTGAAGAAGATTCTTTCTCAGTGTGGGCGTATATGGTTGTTCCTTTCCCAGATCAATCAGTGTTTAGGAAACTGCCTCCAGCTGGGGAAATGAGTGTGTAGCTCCAATGTGACACTGTTATGGAAGTCTGAATGTGCTGGTTCAGACAACAGTCAAAGAGTGCAGCAAATGCTGAGCTTGTTGGATATAAGAAGACCTTTGCCTGTCTTTGAAATTTTTTGTTTTGATTTAAGCATATGACAAAGAAGTGTCAGATGGAAAAATTTTTATTTCTTTTATTTACTGTTTTACTTGGTCATTCTGGATGGATCTGGCAAATAGATGAAGGGAAATAACAGTTTGCATACTCATTCTGAGCAGGGGTGTTTAGCAGACGGCATGAAAGTGAGATTTGTTTAGTCAGTGCAGCTTGAACGCAAAGGGAGTCCCCACCATCAGCCATTAAATATCCCAGCTGTTTGCCTGTGAAATCACATAAGGCACCTCCTAAGCATTTTTGTCATTATCAACTTACACTTACTGCATTGGACAGGAAGTGAAGGGATTGAAGTGAATCACGTCATTAGAGTGAAGATAAGAAGCTCTCATATGATCCATTTCCACCTCCCAGATTATGAACCTGTCTGTTCCTGAAGACATAATATATGTTTTGTGATGCAGCATCCTGAAGTTTCACTTCTCTCAGTGGAAAAAGGGTGGAAAAAGGGTCATTTTCTCCTGTGCAGATAATTTCAAGCTGGTATCAGTGCTTTTTACTGTGCAGCTTTTCTACTCAAGTATAACTTAAACTCATTGGTTTAATGCAGTTTTTGGCTCACCTTCTGCCAGACTTGAGCCTCTGCAGAGTGAGCTCTCCATCAGCTGCAGCAAGTGGAATTGGCATGACAAACTGTTTTTGAGGTGACAGTGCAGACTTTTGTCTTGTAGTGCCTGGTAGAGAGGCTGCAAAGCCTCCCAGTTCCCTGCCATGCCCCTCAAGTTTCCTCCAGGCCCTGTGCCACCAGAAAATAAAGCCTGCAACTGCAGTGCAGCTCTGCAGCCACACCTTTCAGAGGTATTGGCCCTCCACTAAGAACTCTGCAGTGTGTTTGAATTTTTTCTTCTGTAATGAAGGGAAAGGTAACAGTCACCTTTAGCTGACTTAAAGCTGTAAATGAAAACTGGCTCAGTTTTTTCAAAAAACTATAATTGTGACATTCTGCATGGAAAATTCCACTTGCAAAGAGGAATGTTTCATTAATTTTTAAGGATGTGAAGCTGTACTGGAACATTAACTAGAGCTTTTGCTGTCTAGCCAATGCACTAATACCATGCAACAGTCATATTATTTTACTCTGCTGAAATAGTCATCAAAAACTTAGCTAAACTTAAAGTGGTGAAACATCAAAGTGCAGTTTTTTTCTTACGAGTGATTACTGGGAAGAAATTATTAGTTTTCTCACCAAAAAATTACTATGAAAAAGAAAACCTCAAAAAAACCTTGAATAATGTAAATCTCAGTCTAAGATGCTGCCTAAAAGAGAAGTGGTAAATTATATTATTCATAAACAGTGTTCTGTCTCTGGAAGTTAATTATCTCTAAACCTCATTTTTCTTTATTACTACTCAATAACTTGTTAGCAGAGAAATAACACCTGGTGGCTAGATATGACCATTGTATTAAAGTGGTTTCCTCCCCTTTTTTAAAACAAGCTTCTTAGATAATGTTGGAACTAACAAAAGAAAGAGAGCTGATTGTCTTCTTCCCTACTGGAGGCATTGTGTAGTCATCCATATAATCCAAAAAATGAACTAGGCTGTCTGACCTGTGGGAAATGATTACATAAGGCAAAAAGCAGTAAAAAATAAACAGTGTTTGTAAAGTTGGTTGAGAGCTTGTTATCTTTGAAACTTTGCTCAGCATATCTGGTTTCATTAACAAAAATTTTCCTAGATTTTGCTTGTGGTTTTCAGTTTTTTGGTTAATGTGTATCCTCTCCTGGCTCAGCATAACCAGTTTTTGCCAGAGAAAGGCAAAGGAACTTGGCGAGCTCAGTTATACCAAAAGAATGCAGACTACTGCTGATATATGTAGGAGAGAAGGCCACTGAAGAATCTTAGGGAAGGATTCTTACCTTTTACTTGGGAAAATTTTCTGTTAAAACAAAGCTTGCTTTACTTCAGTTTTGGTATTCTGTTCCTTTCTAGAGTATTAAAAATGAAGAGCCATACATAACCACATACATAAGGACACTTAGAGTAGAATGGAATTAGCACATTCCTAAAATGTATGTTTTATAAGCTGAACGCCAGTGCAAAAGGGATTTTGGGTTTATGTTATGCACTTGCATTTTGGGTGCTACTGAGACCAACTAAAGTGTTAAATCATTCTATTAAGCATAATGATCCCAAGAACATTAAGGCAAACATTAAAAAACCAAAAAACCCCATCAATAAAGCTACCCAAAACATCACAGAATTGATGCCTTTCATCTCCAGGTTTGGAGAATGCAGGTGTGATGTAATTGCATGCTGTAATCAGAGTATGAATGTTAGAAATATCTCTGGGAAACACCAGAGGAAGATGTGGTTTGTATATGCCAAGTTACAGTGCCTAAATGGCATGCATAACTAACCCAAGAATGTTTTGTAAATCAGGAAATACCACTAAAGAGACACCATCTAATCTGCCATCTCAGGAATTTGTTTTCAACCAATCTACAGCATCCTCAACCGCATAAAATATCTCCTGTTCCCTTAGTACACTCCATTTGTTTAATTGTACCATTATTTGTCAGCCTTTTTTTGTACTTACTGGCTGGTAGAAATAAAAATTTATTAGACTTTCATAAAGCTGGATTTTTTGTTCTGTTTATCCTTCCTGCAAATACAAGAATGCTACCTGAGTAGGAGGAAAGCGTACAGCTGCACTGCAGGAAGATATGCTCTTAAGAAAGGTATAATACTACTTCTTTCAAACCTACTCATATTTTCCTGCCTTCCTATTACCTTCTGCATTTTAAATATATGTTATCCCTTTTCCAGAAGAACATTCTTGTGGTATTCTGAAATCCTCTCTTATTGAAATAGAAGTCTTGGAAGAAATCTATGTTGTTGAAACATATTTTCTAGTTTGCTTATGATGTTATAAAATTTTCTGACCTCTAGTATGAGCACTGCAAATTCTCCAAAATAGATTCTGCCACTGAAAAGTTGCTAAGCAACTAATCCTCTCTGATCTATTGTAGTTCAAATAAATGAAACAGACATATAGAAGAGAGTTTATAAACCTAATGGGTTGTAACAAACAAACAAATCTAAACCTGCAAACAAACAGATATATAATGTATTTAATAGCAAAATAAATAACTGAAGGAAAACAAAAGAAAACTGGCAAAACCCTCCGGCTCACAAGAAGTATTTGAAGACATTTTAAGCAAAATCAGAAAAGGGTCAGCATTGTCACTTCACAGGTCCAGATTAGCTGTCACTTCTGTCTGCTCTTCGGCATCCTTAATGATTATTTAATATCCTTTTTGCTGGGTATTTTTCCTTGCATGATATAATAAGTGTTACTTAGATAGTTAAAAATAAGCTTTTATTAATCTTTCAGATCAGCTGTCATAATTTTTTTTAAAATTTTAATTTAGCTCTAGAGTCAGGGGAAAGCTTCTCTGTGCTTCCATGCTTTGCTTCCCGCTGTGCTTTCCATTGTCCTGTTGCAGTCTGGCCTCCAGAGCTGGGCAGTTAAACCCAGAAGAAGGAGGAGATACAGCTCCTTTCTGAGGCTCAGAGGAGGTGCCATTGACCTGTGGAAGCCCTCCAGGCACCCAACATGTGTGCAGCCAAATAGATTTTCCTTTTTGAGGCAAGCTATGCACATTTTTTGTCAACTTGGATGATTGTGAGGGTTTCTTTTTGTATCTTACTTTGCCTCCTGCAGGTTCACACTGTTGGGTGGATGAAACTTCAGCTTTTATTCTGAGGCTAGGGCCCTGACAACTTCAGCTGGGGGCATAGTTTTCTCCCCTAATTACCTGTGCCTGTGATTTTGAGTCTCAAATTTCTGTAATTTGTGGTAACCACTGTAACATTACCGCTATAATCCTTTGGATGCTTTCATCTCTACAACACATTGTAGATTCTTCCCTTCCATGATCAGGACTTCAGAGCAAGATAATTGTCACAAAATTTATTACATATTTTTAAGGTAAAAAGAAACTGTTTTTATTATACTAAATCTTGCAGTTTGATTTTAGGTCTTTCAGTCTCTTACACTCACAAGTGCCAAGATGTCTGTGGTCTGGTTGTGGTACTTGGTTGAAGCACAAGGGTAAGAGGTTCTATCTGCATCTTTTGGCTACTGCTTAGCTGATAACAACAAAACGTGTTTTGGACAGATATTTTACATCCAACAGGAAACATCAGCTTACAGTATGCTAATGCTTTGTCTCAGCTCATGCTTACTTCACTTTCCTTAAATCTTGGGTCTGGTTGCTGTCCATTGACTCTTCTCTTTAGTTTTAAATGTATGAGATGTGTATAACCCTTTCTTGCTGGTCCAGTGAACAAAAAATGGTATAAGGCATACATCACAGCCTTTTAACTATTCTTCTGGTATGAAGATTGCAGGTCTTCTGCTGATGGACTGTCTGGCCCATCTGCCAGAAACAGGGTTCATGCCATCTCTGATTCTACAAACTGTTACGTATTTCTGCACTGATTTATGATCAGAGACACAGTTCTTTACTTGCGGACTGTAGGCCTGGGAGGTGTCTTTGAGGTGAAATATTGGCAATATGGAAACAGAAAATAAAACTTCACAATTGTACTGTGAAGCTGTGCATTTACTTACAGGCTGTAAAAGCTACATTGGAGGTTTTTAAAGTCATTATTAGAAGGACAGAAGAAAACTTGAAAGTGAAAATAGTGATTTTAAGAAAAGTTAACGGAACACAAAAGAATCCCAGTAGCCTTCTTTCATTCCCAGTAGGATGTTGGTCCTTCTCAAAGCTAGGGTTTTTCCACTGACCTGTTTGGGCCAAGCTTCTGTTTTATTTTAGCGCAAAAACTACTTGATCTAAGGTGAAGGCCAATACATAAGTCAGAATTAAATAGGCACCTCAAATCAAATTATTTTCTCATTATTATTCACTTGAGAAACAACTTCTGTTCCAGCCTTGTTAAGTTGTTTGACAGAGAAATCAGTCACTCCTCAGAAAAAAAAAGGAATGGAAATGAGTTATTTCTATTTTCTCCTGGTGTTTATGCAAGTTTCCCCTTAAGCACTTACCAGATTGAAAGCTTTTCATCTAACCCTTTAATTCTGTACACCTTTTCCCTGGGTCCAAGAAAATAAAATAATAGCAGTACTTAATGAAAAGAAAAAAGTAATCACTGGAGAGGGAGCACTCCAGGAGCAGGTAACTCTCACAACTACTGAATACAGTCAGCATAATTATTAGACCTTTTTAATGGCTATCATTGCATGTGAATGCTAATCATGGAATTCCAGGTGCTGATCTGTAAAGAGTTTCTCTCGTAGTGCAGGGAGGAGCAACAGGGATTTGCAAAGTGTGTTTTTAAAACAGGTTTTCTTTCAGCATGCCAGATTTTATCATTTTAAGGAGATCTCGGGAGTGAAGAGGTGCTGTGAAACTCAGACACGTATGAAATTCTTATGCTTTGTAGATACCATGTTTTGCAGTATCCTAAAGAAACTTTTTAGTCTGTCAGGTACTTCACTTACCAAACAAGTGTCATTCTTTGGTCTGATTTCTTCTCTGGTTCTGGCCACTCTGTGCTATTCATTTTGCCACTGTTTCGGGAAAGGACATGTCACCTTTCATTTCCTTGCAAAAATCCTTATCCTTCTGACACCTTCAGATTTGATCTCACAAAATGTTACTCAAAGACCAGAGAGGAAAGAGTCACCATTGGTGCAGCATCTCTATGAGGCTCTGGAGGATGCAGAAACCCATGATGGGGCAAGTATGGGGGATTCCTACAGCCTCTCTCGTGGTATGCCTGCAAAACTGTGTCACCACACTTCTGACCAGCAGGACTCATGAGGATTGCTCTTCCTGTTCTGGAGAGATCACAGCCTGCTTGAAAAATAGTCTGTTGAAGCCAAATCAGTTGAAGGTGCATGCCAACATACTTTTGCTTTTTTCTCCCCTTGTCTAGCTCTTGCTTCATCTCATTTCATGATACCCACTGCACCAGTGTTAATTATTTTGCTTGGTGCCTGTCAGACCAATTTATTTACCTTCATCTAGAAGAAGGTCCTTAGTCTGCCTCTGCAGTAAGCAAACACATTATGCTTTCTGCCTTCTTTCACTTTTATAAACTTTCCCTTTACTCAAATCTGTAGCCTAGTAGGTTTTTATTTCCTGAAGCCTTGCAAATTATGGCAAATGGCAAAACAGCGAAGCTTGTGGGAAGAAAATTTACCAATGCAAGCAAAGTTTTGCAGAGTCCTAATTCATGGTCCTGTGGCAAGCAGAAGACATGACTGACAGATTTTTAGTCAGTAATACTGCTGGCCCAGAACTAATTACTAATTATGTTTCTTAAATAATGAGCAATCATGACTCCTGGCTAAGAGTTCTGCATTTGGTTTCTCACCACTAGTCAGCAATTGTGCTCAATACTCAACTTCTGCTTCAAAGCTGAGTATTAGAAATTACCCAGAGACTTGATGAAAAACATCTGCTTTCCTTTGTTGCATGCGCTGTATGTGGACTGCTACTGTGTAATGTCTTTTGGTTTACAAAAGCTGACTTTAGTCTTCAGCAAGAGCATGTTTTGAAATTTAATTTCTCATGTCAGGGTAAAACTTCTCTTAGGAATTGTTGATCTGTCTTCTGGTGCAAATAATTTAGAGTAGTCTTGTCTTGGCAGTAGAGTATGCTTTCACAAACCCCAGTGTGATTTTTTCCTCGTGCAAAACCCCATTCCTGCTGCTTTCTACTAAGAGGACAGCAGGTGTTGTGAGACAGTGGAGCAGCAGACTTCAGCTAAGCCTGCTGCTGCATTTTCAACATCAGCCCTGGTGTAAATCAATTAATTCCCACAGTCTGCGTCTGTGTCTGCCCAGAGTGCTCACAATACTCTGCTATGGGCAGTAATAAAACTTGTTTTATAACCTGAAGGTCCACATGAAAGAGAGGGTAAAATGTAAGTAGTCCATAAAGGATGTCATACTGGAGATAATCAGAAGCTTCTCAAGAGCTCTACCTTGAACGTGGGGTACGGATGTTTTTTAAGTGAGGCTGACATCCAGACCTTGCATTTTTCTGGAGATAAAGCGAATCAATTCATCCATCTACCCAGCCACTATAGTGCAGCTGGATGCCAGAACTGTGACTGTGTGTCAACCCAGTGCTCCTGAGTCACTAATTTGAGGATAACGCGGGAGTTTGCCAACTAGTTGCCATCAGAAGGGAAACAATGGACTGGCTAGAGATGATGGAGCCCCTTGGAACCAAATGAGAGAGTCAACTTCTGGCCACCTTCACAATTTGGTATTAAACTATGGGATGCAGGAACCTTCCTGATACAACCTTCTTGTCCAGTTCATATGCTTAAAAGCACCACTCGATATCCTGGTGGGACAATCTGACCTTTTCCTCCAGAGGTGGTCCTTCCTGGTTGTAGAACTGATTGAATAAATATGCAGCTAAACCCCTTGTAAGCATGCATTTAAACTATTTGTGCAGAAGATGTCATACAGAGCAGATTTGATTCCCTGAGTGAACATTACCTCTCGCAGAGATCCCAGTAAATTTGTTTTCTCTTCAACTGGTTGTATAAGAGTGTTTGTGCAACAGCCCTTAGGTCTGAGTCTTCATTTTTTTAACCTTAAGCTGATACTGATCACTTCAGACATCAGGGCTCTCCTGACACAACAATGTGACAGCAGACACAAAGCTGACATAGTTCATGAAAAAAACTACAAGGATCCTGTCCCAGAGGTCTGGCTGCTCTGTCTGCCCCCTTGCCCCAGCCTTTTAACTTAAGAATTTCTGTAGGTTTTTTGTTAGAGGAGGAAAAGCCAATAGCTTTGAAAGTAATGTAAGAAATGAGGAGGAGAGGAAGAGTTGGGTTAAATTCTGCAGCCGTTCTGCTGTTACAGTTAGACACCATCTAATGAACTTCAGTATTTACAAGGACCCCTGCTATCGATATAAACAGCCAGAAAATAGAACCCTCACCCACCCACAGCCTCTCCAAACCAGTGTCCTCCTCTCCAGGGGTTTGAGCACTTCCAGTTGAGATGGGCACCAGCCTTGATGGAATGGAGACAGTGAACTGGCTGAGAAACAGCCTGTGCCAAATCTGGTCCTGCAGCCAGGACTGTGATAACTGGTATCTGGGTTGCATGGTGTCAGCTCTCTCAATATCAACTCCAAAACTTTCTAAAAAAGTTTCTGTTATCCTGACTGGAGATAGGGGTTGACCTGAGATGGAGTGAAAATATCAACCGTCTTGCCTTGTATATGGCATATTCAAATGGTGCACTTCACTTCTTGGTAAGCCAGTTGCTTACCAGGTTGCTGATATTTTATTTAAAAATAGAGCCCTGCACATGAGACATAGTGGTTCTGAAAGCATCCTGGTATAGGCAGAAGTCTCCATCTATTCACAAAATTCACACAGGCAACCAACCAACAGGAACATTTAGAATATTTCTTGGACAATCTGGCCTCTGAGCTTGGGTGAGGTGTTTAATCACCCTGGTATCATTACGAAGTGTTTTCAGATTATGTCTGAGGTAGCTGAAGAGCTTCATGAGTATGTCCTGAGCGTACAGGTACTTTTATGTCTAATCAATGACAAGCAGTAGCCTTGTTTTAAACAGTGCCTTTCTGTTGATTTAAAAAATGAATTCACTTTACCCTTAGTGATAAAAGAACGTGATTAGGGGGTTCCAAGGCCAAACACTTAAACAGCACAGAGTGCCAGAATTATGTCTCCAATCTCATTTCAGCTACCACTTTATGTCTTCTGATACTGTAATTACGTGTACACTTGTTTTTCTTCAAAGTGACCCATGACTGGTTGGTGCTTGGTTACATGAGCAGTTATTTGACATTTATTTTATCTTCTTTATTGCACACCCTTCAAACTCTACTGTGAAGACAGAATAATGAATTTCTTCACAGGCTTTTTCAAGGTGTCTGTAAGTGTGTAACTCTTTCCAGGTGCTTTAACATAAAACTTCATATATTTCTGTGAATTAAAAGGAGCATTTGAATCTGTTTCACTGATGGGAGGATGATTCTAACAGCAACTATTGCAATTGTGGTACAATTTTTGGTGTGACAAAATGGTTCACTGTCATATGCCATAGGAAGATGTCAAAGACCTGTTCTCATTGCCTTCAGTGGCAGCACTGAGAGCTCAGCTGTTCTGCATTCCCCCATGCTCAGTGTCACTTGAAAAAATGTGTCATACACATAGAGATTTGTAAAGTATTGAGGCAACTTGTCTTGAGTTACACAGGAATTCTAAAATAGACACCAGAACTGAAATGCAACTCTTCAGGGCAATGTTTAAGAGTGTAAATGGAGAAACCTCTCTGTTACACCTACAATCATCCCTCTTGTTACTCAGTCTACCAGCTAAACAGCTCAGCATGCTGAGGGACCCAACTGAATCTTTGTTGCTGATCTTATTACAGCTCTGATTTCTGTACGCCCAGTTCTTCAATCTAAATTACTGCTCCTGTCTTCCTCTATTTTGGGCCCTCCCCAAAGTGTCCAAATTGAGTTCTGAAAGAAAAAAACCAACCAATTAAAGTAAAAAATATGACTTTATTGTGACCAAATTCCTTGAAAAAAGCAGACTCCTCCTGCATCAGGTTGGTAACAGCAAACAGCCTAGATCATACCCACTTGTAAATGATAACAATTTTATTTCATATAATATATTGTCATTACAGCAAATATATGGACATGAGTTGAGTTAAATTATTTTATATAGCTTTGAAGTTCAACTTTTGTTACTAAATTTGAGGCCTTAGTGTTAGTATTCCTGGAATGATTTAATCTCTCAAGATCACAAGTTGAATGTTTGTTGTGATTTGATGTGTATTTTCATGAGGATACCTGTCTTCTCCCATTTCTTTTGTCCTTTTTTTCCCGTTTTTGAGAATACTAATTTGATTACCTATGAATGTCAATAGTAGTGATGACAACAACAATAATTGCCACCATCCGTTAGGAAAATTGATGCCACAAGTAAGTCAATTACTTCTGTGAGCAATTTACTCCAATTCTTAATACAACTTTAAATGAAGAAATTTTTCCTGTATTCTGTATAAACCTCATGCCTTCATTCTTCCTCTCTTTACTTCAGTGCCTATTTCTGTCTTATGTTGTAGACTAGTTCCACTGAACTAGTTGGATTTTTGTTCTGGGCCTTTAAGACAAATATTGCATCATAGGTTTATAAGCTTATGCTAAAATATTTGCTATCTGGGTAAAAAATTCATGCTTCTCTATTATTTTAATCTGGTGAAAACAGAGATGCTGTTTAAATAGAATTCTCCTTTCTGCTGGTTAGACATCACTAGCTTCTAACTAAATCTGGTGAACAGCTTCCCTTTTTATGATTTGGTCTTCAGCTAACAATGCCATATGGTTATCCACCTTAGGGTAAACTCTAGCATCTTAAAAAGTATTACTCTTCCTTGATAAAAGAGTTAATGCATGTGTCTAATTACATTTCATAATGTATTTTCACGAGACTTCTCCCATGCAGAAAAAAAATACTTGTCATGGCTGATAGATAAGATGTGTTCCCTGGTTAGCTATTAAAGTTGTTGTACTTATTCTGCTTCCTCTGCACTATTTTTGGGGTGTAAGTCCTGACAAAAATTTGTGTTGCTCTTGGATTTCTCATCAAATGCAATGCTTGAAAAGAGCAGCAGAAGATGTATGTACATCTGGTCAGAAATATTGTCATGTAAAAATGCGAAAAAATTGTCTGCACAGAGGAATAATTCTTCAGAAAGTCAAGAATAACAGTAATATTAGCAATTTTGAAAGTAATAGTAATGTAAAAAATTGTAGTTCTAATAATCCTAGTGATAGCAATAGTCACTGCCAGTGTCTCAGGCACAGTTTTGTGTAGGACAGCAGACAGACATACCAGAATCTTGGTTTTGGTTCTTTCCTGTCTTAGGGGACATATGGATCCTCAGCTCAGGCCATGTTAGATTGTGGATAAAAATGATTTTGCCATTGTCTTAAGTGGAGGCAGAGACTGCCTCTTGATTTTTTTTAGTCACAATTTTCTACTGCATTTATCTGCTGTACAAGGCTTATACCAAAGATGAGGTAGGGGCTCAGATCCCTTTAAAATCTTGAAAGTGCCAGACTTCCTAGGTTATTTATGCCTGCTTGCTTAGGCTGTAGATTAGTTATAGTAAAATAAGATAAAGTAATAATTGTTAGCTCAGAGGGTTGTGTCAGTTATTTGTTCAGGAGACACATGTGAATGCACATTTTTCTTCTATTGCTTACTGGAATTTTCATTGGTAGGTTGTAGCTGTCTGTGAGACTGCTGTGATGAGAGCTAAGCTCTGTGTTCTTAGAAGCATTCAAAGCAACTACTTCCCTGCAGCATCAAAGCACTGGGAATCAACATGCTATCAACTAATGTCTTGAGGAGTTGCAGTTTCTAGTATCTTCAGTGTTTTTTTTTGCATAGGGCCCCAGACACTAAGACAGTTGGATATAATTTCATCCTTGCCTTGCTTCAACATAAGCTAATTAGGAAGCTCATTATTTATTTGGCACAAATTTAGCATAACAAATCAATTTAACAGGGCACAAGAGACAAAGTAATTTAAAATGAAAGTCAGAATCAAGATGAAATAGCAAGATGGAATACTTTAATTTCTAATAATGCACTTACATCCTAATGGCTCTGTGGGTCTCAGTGGTGTTTCTGACACAGATAGGTCAGCACCAACCTCCCATAGAAAGGCAAGGTTCACTGATCAGTATTTTCTCTTCTAGGTGGCACCACCTCCCCCACAGTCATTCCCATCCAATGTCACTATGACACTACTCTAAACATGGATAATCCAAAAGAGGGAAAGTCTCTGACTTGAATAGAATCACATAGCTGGAAACCATAATTAATGCAAATATTTTGGTCAGTTACCCAGTGATAGACATTCCAGTGATCCCTATTCAAGCTAGGTTGGAAACAGATTTGTTGGGCTGATGTGGAATCCTGGTTACCTGCACACCATCCCTAGGATTAGGTTTTCCATGATCATGACCATTTTGTTTTAAACATAGAAGGTTTGTGGTGAGATTTAAAAAAAAAAAAATTTTTAAAAATTGATTTACATAATCTTAAAAATTTATTACCAAAATTAGTGTAAAGCAAAATGTTCAGCTACTGTAAATATCTTTGAAGTCAATATAATGATATTCATTATCACTGGAGACAATTGGAGTACACTTATTTTAGAAGTTTCACATAATTGTCTATCACAGATCTAACAGTTCTTGCATGGTTTATGAGATTTAGGGACAGCACATTTTCCAGCCAGTGTGGAGCCCGGAAGGTTTCCTTGTTCTGTTCAAAGCATGTAGGAATTGTAAACATTTACAGTTCCCAACATGATCCTTCTCACTTTAGTAACAGCTTTGATTCATAAGAAAAGAGATAATGAAACTTGTTTGAGTGATGTTGCACATGAAGGACAGAAGAAATACTTACAGTAATTTCACAACTATAAGGCACACCCTTTTGACTAAAATTTTGGCCTGAACCCGGAAGTGCGCCTTATAGTTCGGTGCACCTTATATAATGTACAAAGTTGTGAAATTTGCCAACCCGGAAGTGCAATCTGTGAGAGCCGTGGTGGGAGCTGGTGGTGCCGGGGCCCTGCCGAACGGTTTGGGCTCCCAGCATCGCAGCACGGGCTCCCAGCACCGTGGTGCTGCACGGGCGCTCGGTGCCGCAGCGGAGCGCGGGTGCTCGCCACCACCGTGTGACAGAGTTGCCTGGCAACACGGGGAGGAACGGGCTTCCGGCATCCCGGTGTGGCTTGGGCTTCTGGAATCCCAGTGCAGCACAGGCGCCTGGATCCGCGGTGCGGCGCCGGTGCTCAGCACAGCAGCAGGGCACAGGCTTGCGGTGCCATGGTGCTGCACGGGTGCTCAGCACAGGGGCAGGGCACGGGTGCCTGGCACCACTGTGCGGCTTGGGCACACAGCACCAGCGGCAGCCCTGAGCAGCACTGAGCCATCCCAACCCTGAACCAAACCAGTAAACCCCATGATCGCACGATTCTGTTACTATTTTGTTACTTTTTTGCACACGGCACAGATGTGCTTGCTGCAAAAAAAAAAAAGTGCGCCTTATAGTCCAGTGCGCCTTATATAATGTACAAAGATGCAAAATATGCCGACTCCCAGAGGTGCACCTTATAGTCTGGTGCGCCTTATGGTCGTGAAATTGCTGTACTCTGTGCTGAAATCCTGCACAATTACATATGTTCTCCTGGTATCTGTCCAAACAGGTGAAGTTTGTTGTGCTTTCTGGAGATAAATTTGTCTGATGCTCCTACTATTTATCTTTTTTACTTCTGCTTATCTCATCAAGTCTTAACACAAACCCTGGGTGGGACTCAGAGGTGGAGCAAAAAAAAAACCCAGAGGATCTACACGGACTTACACTATGGGGAGAGGACTGGGCAGAGGTGAAACAGTGAAGGGATCACCAGAAATGTTTATTGCTCAGTGCTGTAGTGTGATGGTGGTCTTTCACACCATTCACCATTTCACTCCTGCAGATTTCATGTGCTGAAGCCAGTGAGGAACAGTGCAAGGACTTGCTTGCCTCTCTTGCTAGAAAACTCTGATCTCAGGGTCTGAGGTTCCTAATTTCTAAAACGGTCCAGAATTGTGACATGTCTGTTATCTACATATTGTATGTGTGATGAATAAAATTAAATTGATACAAATTCTTTGACATTCACAGTAGTTTTTATTTCACAAGTGGCAGAAACGTGCTGAAAAGTCGTGTTGTTATTTAAAAATGGAAAACTCTTTGCATTAATTCAGTAAGAATACACAAATACAGAGTGCAGAACGAGTCTCAGCTGGGATCTTGAGTATTCAGGTACCTATGGTGCAGGATTTGAAGCAGATGACTTTCTCTATTCTGTTAAAAGTGTGGAGGGTGAGAAAGGTCTTCAAGGAATCTTTGAAAATATAGAAACCTGTTCCTGGACAGATTTTCGCTACAGTTTAACCAGCTTTTTGACTGCTTTTGGTTATAGATTTTTCCACAGTGTAAGGAAGCAGAAAGGCATAGTGTACTTACTACCTTCCTTTTCCTGAAAGACAAAAAAGAGGACTTTTTCTGCAAGTCATCTGTATTTGTAATTTTACATGTTTCTTCCTTTTTTTTTTTTTTTTCCTTAATAGTTAGGTGTTCCAGATTGGAAAGAAATTACCTCAAGATAGGCAAGAAAAAGATCCATAAAACGGAAAAATGCAACTATTTTACCCCATTTCTCTTTCCTCTGACAGTATCTGTGTTTTGTGATAGTACACATACATTCCTCACTGGAGAGTACTTACACTGATTTATAAAAAGGTACATAAAGGGCAAAAGACATTTTCAGATACAACAGTAAGCTGCAAACAACACAGCAATTTCACCACCATCTCTCCATTAGCTTTCATGTTTGTGCATTTAAAGAGAAAAGGAGGGTCTGGAGACTGTTGTTGCAGACAGTTAAGAGATGTGTAATTCCTGAATGTTGCTGAACTGTCCACAAAACTGAAAGACTGTAATTGGTATTGGGGAACCAAGGAAGGATCTGCTTCTACAGCAGAGGGGGGAAATGGTCATGATCCCAGGTGAGGGAGTTTTGGTTAAAGAGAAGAATAATCCAACATCCTTAAAGCCTGTAGATGGAAGTCTTAAGTAAGCTGCAGATCTTTGGCTCTGTGTGTGTGCATGTTTTTCTTTAGTACTGAAAGGAAAGGGATGTGACTTGCTTTCCACACTAAACCGTCTTGTTATTGCTCTTCTGTGAGCACCTTATGGAGTGGTTTGTTTAACAGTATGAATTATTTTGAACACAGAGTATTTACTACATCAGAGCAAATGGACAGTCATGTCACAGCCTTAGTGCAGACGCTTGTGTCCAAACCTGGAAAAACAGAGAGGAGCTGCATCTGTACCAAGTTATCCATCTGAAACAATTTCACCTTCTTTAACACAGACTCTTAGATGGCATAAACCTTATTCTGCTCAGAAACATAGAGCATTTTCAAATGTTTGCACTGGTCTTGAGCAAGTTGATGTTTGGTGAGCACCTGACCACTTTTAACCCTGGTGCTGTATCAACAGGTATTCTTCCTACTCATTGAAATGCCTAATTTTGAACTGAAAGTTTCAAACTGAGCAATTTTTTGAGTCAGAGAGGAAGGAAGGATTCCAGGAAGGAAGGATTCCAGGAAGGAAGGAAGGATTCCAGGAAGGATTCCAGGAAGGAAGGAAGGAAGGAAGGA
>PYHW01009260.1:1838667-1851690 GCA_013186435.1 Turdus rufiventris | reverse complement strand
AGGAAGGAAGGAAGGAAGGAAGGAAGGAAGGAAGGAAGGAAGGAAGGAAGGAAGGAAGGAAGGTTGGTTTCAGATTTCAGGAATGAAGAAACTGCCAACAACAGAGAGTAATAACTAGGACATTTCAGGGAAGCCACATCATTAGTATGCAAAATAAGGGTCATGCTGCATTACTTGTCTCTTAGGATTGCTAGCTTGGTGTTTCCTCAGCCCAAGGATACCTTTTCCCACAGGCTTGAGTAATTTTTGAGTGACCCAGGACCCATGTGCTCATAGCAGGAGTAGATCCAGGCCCACACGCAGCAATTCTGGTTATATGATCTACTTTCTTGTCTGACTCTTGTTGTGATAGCCCTACCTATAACCTTACAGGTTTCTTTCTGAGATATATTCAGGCACAGTGACTTGCTAGTCAAGATTTCAGTGCAGATACATGCACAGATGCATGCAGATACATGCATGAAATTTGTCTCAAAAGGTCCAAATTATTCCTGTTTTGAGTAAAACAAAGAAGATAAAAATGTTTTATCTGGATTAATCTACCAAAAATTTGCCAAAAATTTGAATAAGCAAATAACCTTTTGCTGTGTGAAGACCCTTCTCAATGACCTAAATCAGAAACAATCACTACTGATCTAGATAATGTAAAGGCACACAGAAATATGAATGTCCAAAGTGAGCTGTCGGTTTTCTCTTGATTAGATTCTATGATAACATTGCCACTGGTTTTTGTAGAACAGCATTTTCACCTAAATGACTTGCCTTTACTCTTTAAAATCAGAAAACAAGATTCTCAGGGTCCCATTTAAGGTATGTATGAATTTGTCTGAATTGCCAAATCAGCAGCTTATGTAGGCTATATAGGGGTTTATCTGAACTGCCAAATCAGCAACTACATAAGGATACACAAGTACTCTGGCTGAAATAACAAGATCTGACACACTCCTTGGGGCAGAGAAACAGACTGATCAAACTGCTAAATATTTCAGCTCCCTTCCAGTAAGAATTCCTGACAACCCGTGGTATCAGATTTCTGTGCAGATGTTCTTTGGTAAACAAACACGGAGCTGCACTCCCAATCCTGTCTTTAGCAAACTGGCTGGGATAGTAGCTCTCCTGCAATACAAGACCATCACTCTTAATTACACAGATGCCTTGATATTACTTTCTTTTCTAAACACATTAGGACATTTCCAGGTCTCCGTAGCTGAAATTGGAATAAGAGATAATTTGCAACACCCTCTAAGAAAAATAATCTGAATTTTTTGCCTTGATTTGTCCATCTAATACAGTGTTAATGTAGTGGAAAAACAACCTTTCTTGCAAATTTCTGCTGACTTTCAGGCAACCAGGTTTCTACCTTATGTTGATGACATATGAACATGAGAGAATTTAGCAACTTGAATTCCTGAAGCTTAATGGCCAGTTATGCAAAAAAGGGTGGGACAAAACTCACAACCCAAATGATACTTTGAGAGCATGTAGATCAAAGTTTAGGATATAAATTCTTCTTATATATTCTTCCTATTCTTCTTACTCTTCTGCTGCCTGAAGTCCTAATTTCCTCTAGCAAATTCCCCCAGAATTTGAGTTACTATTCTGACAATGTCTTGGTGAGTTGGTCATGTCCATATAAAAAAATTCAGGCAGTAGCTCTGTTGCGATGTTGTTTTAACCATCTTGATTGATGAAGATTTAAAGGAAACAACCACTTACCTCAAAAAGCAATCATTACAAATATGAAATAATTTGCAGGAGAAAAAAGGTGCAAAGTGCTAAATATGGAAATATGGGTCTTGGGAGCTAAAACAAGGCAAGAATTGTGTAAGAAAAGTCACTGAGGAGTATGAAAGAGCAGTCCCAGGGCCAGTGGTGCTCCCCTGCAAGGCTGGCCTCCTGGTTATGCACTAGTTTGATGGATATGAATGACTTACATGAGAATGAGTTATTATAAATAGCTTAGATATTTTTCTTGTCAGGAAAAAAAAAATTGGATTTTTTTTTCCTAAAAAAATTTGTCTTTTAATCCTTAAAAGATATTAATGTATTATCCAAGAATAAATGGAAAAACAATTACCAGATGAAAATAGGAAAGAGCAATTTTATGATTTCTTCTTTTAATACATTTATAGGCCAAATAGAAATGTGTTTTAACTCTTTTCCTGTCTCATGTTTCCCTAAAAGACACCTCATTATTTTAATTTTAATAAAATTCAACTGGAGAGGAGAGGACAGGGGGTATAAACCCTGACTTTCTGTGTCTTTTTTCTTCCATGAAGCAATAATTCAGAATACTCCTCTTGGATTTGCAGAAATACTCAGCAGTTTATATGACTGGTTGTGAATATTATTATGTGCAGTGTTTAAGAGTAGAACAAAAGAGAAACAGACATTATGCAGGAGAGATAGAAAATGGAAATGTTAAAAAGGTATGGTTATGCTGTAGAAAACAAATGGGTTTTTCGGCAGTTCCCTGTGAAAGCAGAGTGCCCATTCATTTCACAGAACAATGGATAATATATTATAGAGGTTCTCAGAATATTGCAGGTGTTATGAAGTGAAACCTAAGGATGAATGCCTGTTATTATTAGGATTATTGTGGGAGGCTGCTGAAATATTTTGTTCTTGTTTGTGCTGAACATCAGAAAAATCAGTGGCTGGAATCAGAATGGATTAACACAAGTCCTTAAAATTGGCCTATTCATTAGAAAAGCTAGGTCACTTAGCAGCCCAGAAATATAATTTTGGATCTGCAGCAACACAGGAAAAGATAGTGACTAAAAAGGGAAAAGGACAATATTGTAAGAACAAATGAAAGGGTTTATAAAGCTGTGGAGATTCAAAGGAGTAACAGCAGACGGGATAGGGGTCAGATAGTAGGAAATATAAAGTATAGCTGAAACTCCTGAATTAGCTCATCATTTATGCAAAAATCAAAAATAGCTACTCTGTCCGCAGGAAAAAGTGATGTGTTAGATTGGGAATCAATGGAGAATACTGGCTTTTTGGATGATATGTAGGAACAAGGAAAGAGATGGGGGTCGGAACCTGGATGGCTATCCTTGGGGAAGGTAGTCCTGACAACTGCTTTTGCCACTTGGTGAAAAAAAAAGAACTCCAGAGGATGTCAAACACACTGCTGCAAATCTCTGAGGACTAGAGTGCTGTGCTGTGCTGTGCAATGAAAGCGTCTGCAGTGGGCTCTGAAAATGCAGCTGGGCTTGACTCTTGGAGCTGTGATTGAAAGGCAAGAACAACAACCATCCTCCAAACCATGAAGCCTGGTGATAGCAGCATACAGCATGACTTTGCTCCCTGGCCTCTCATCCATACTGACTGAGAGTTGGGTGTCCTGGTTTAGAGGACAGGTACTGCCAAGAAAATGGCAGGAGCTCCTCCTGAAATGGAACGTGAAAATCTCCTCCCTCCCAGTTGACTTTAATTTGGAAATTGAGGGGCTCTCAGGCAAAGGTGTGGGTTTAGGAATAACAGTTCTTTACTGATATGTCTACAAGACAAACAAGAGCAACATCAGCTATGAAAATCAGTGACAAAACAGAAAAAAACTCAGTTCCAGTCCATTTTCCAGTTGCAGACACTCTTTTCCTCCTCACGGTCCCAGGGGTGACCAGGGCAGGGCCCTCACAGCTGCGGCAGCAGCAGCAGGGAGGTGGGGGTGGAGGCAGCAGGGTCGTATTCCAGGTTGGAGAAGGGGGAAGGAAGACTCCGCTCACTGTTTGGGTCCCAGTTCTCAGCGGTGGTCTCAGAAGCAGGAGACGGTAGCAGTTCAGGGTGCAGGACAAATCCAACCGCAGAGAAACCTCTCTCCTTGGCATTCGGATCAGAGAGTGTCCCAAGGAAGAAAAAAAAAGTGACCAGCCACCCAGACCCCCCAAAACCCCACCAGCAGTTGAGGGAGGCAGACAGCCCCCACCCATGCCTTTGTCTGGAGCAATCAAAAGCTGAGGGAGCTGACTTCCTTAGTATGATAATGGGAAAAGTTCTCCAAAGAGGAGGAAAAGGTAAGGGAACAAAACCCCCCAACACTGGATAAATTTCTTCCACCACTGGAAAAGAGCCTGGCTTGTCTCTCCCCTCAAAGCATGTCCTCATGCCCAGGTTTGATGAAAGAGAGGAGTTACTTGGTCATGTTTCAAACAATCAGGGGTTCACCGAATTGCAAGGGTGCAACCCTTTTCTTTGTGTCAGGGGTGTTCACCTGAATTCAACCATAGCTACTTTGCCATCAGGGATTGCTTGGTGTGTGGTGGGAGCCCATAGATCTTCAGTTTTCTCTTCCTTGTGCTCCTAATGGCAGAGCAAGCGTGGAAGGTGGTTGGAGTGGTTGAAGTGGTTGAAGTTGAGTGCCACTGGCTCTGAGTTGGGTCAGGCTTTTTCTTATTTCATTTCTGTTTTGAATAAATTGTTGTTTTCTCAACCTGTGATATTTCTATTTTGTGCCTACAGTACTCTCCAGTCTCCCCCCAACCCCCTGCGTTCCTTATTTGTTGCTCAACTGTGATCACACTGAAGCCATTGAAGGCCCAGTGAAGGTGGCCTGGTTTAGGGCAAATTTGGGAGGCCAGGGTGTAAATAAAAGTGATGAAAAAGAGGTCAAAAACCAGCCTAAAAGTCTTTAGATAACACAGTTTTTTGATGGTGAGCATTGCAGAACTGAGAAGAATATGATATTCTTTGTCACAGAAAATGTGAATTGTATGTACTACCTGGAATCTTCACAAAAGTAGCTGGTTGAAAACAATATCAGCAAGGATGATAGCATAGCTATCCCTCTGCTTTTTCTGCTGCTTACTCCATGTATTTCAAAATGGCAGAAGGTTTAGAAATAAGCAGTCAGGGGGATGTCAATTATCAGGTTTTAATATATTCCTCAATGACTTCTATCTTGCTGCAGCTTCAAAAAAGGATTTTCTTAATGTTGAAAAATTCTGGAAAAAAGTAGACTTGGAGAATGTTCATCAAGTTTTCATAGCTTTTTTTTTTTTTTTTTTTTTTTTCCTGTTTTTGTGTTTTTTTCAGTTTTGCTTGTTTAGATATTACTTTTGACCCAATTGCAGTAAAACCCAGTCTGGTATACCAATTGAAAATGTCCCACTGCCCATGGTCCCTGGATTCATATGATGGTGCTATCTTTGCAATCTCACTTTCATTTCCTTCTGGACTTTCTGAGACTCCTTCCAGTCATTATTTTACTCTTTCAAAATAATTCCTTCACAGTGTTTTGAGAGCTCTTATGCTATATAGAAAGACGCAGTTTGAATTCATCTACGTAAGCACCAGTCCAGAAGGATAATAGTGATGATAAGAAAATAAGTTTGCTAGATAGAAGGCAATAGTGGATGTCTAGAAATGGAACTTAAAACCACTAGTTTCAGACTTATTACAAGTGCTGTTAAAAAGAGAGACTGTAATGATGTGGATATTGAAGCCATGTCTGGAAACAGATGTTATCCTTTGAGAGTTCCTGTGAAGCATTGTCCTTTCACAAATTTTGTTTTGCTAGGTCAGAAAGCCGATTCCTGCTTGTGAAACCTCATCAACACATAAACCACTGCTTATTCTGTGAAGCAGCTGATGGAAGAGAATTACAGAACTTCTAGCCTTGTCTGATTTGGAGGAGGGGAGATTTTTTCTCCTGAAAAAGTAAGTATAAATCCATTAAAATAATACAGTATTATTTTTCTTATTTTTATGTTATGAATATTTAAAAATATTTTCTAGAGAACAATACCCAAGAAAACCCTAGGCCTCTCATCTCTGAATATACAGGTGGTTTGAGAACTAATGAGACATCTGCAGTCTTTGTTCTGTTCAGATTATCCTCTGTCTGTTAATGATTAGGGTTTATTTGTATGAGTGATGTCTTGAAATGTTATTTGAAAATTAGTATATAAACATTTTTAGTTTTTATTTCTGTTTTGTTTCATATGCTAAAAATGGCAAAGAACTGGATATTAGAATTTCTCATTCTTTATACTGGCAAAGAGTAAAACCTTCCATTGTGATCAATTAACATAATGGCATTGCAGCACCACATGGAAAGAAATGCTGAATAGAAAACACTAACTCAGGTTTGCTGTGATATATTGATATATTAGTGGGACATAATTAATCAGCAACTTAGTGAACTGTACATTGAGGATCAATATCAGAAACACAAGAGGTGAACTACAATAACATGCACTTATAAAACCTGATAAAACCAGAAACATGCACACATTTGCAAAGACCCTTCTATGGTAAATGCCAGGAAGGTCTAATCTAACCCCACTCGTGCAGCCACATGTGTGCACACACAGCTGCACAAACACCCTCCATGGGCTCCAGGCAACACGTGCCTCTTTTTAAGTTGTGTAGGTCCCTTGAGGTACTGACCAAAGGTGGGCTATCACAGTTTCAGAGTAGACCTCCTGGAACACTTTTTGAAGGGATGGATTACAGGGATATAGAATTAAAACAATATTTAAGTAGGTACCACTCCCATTGGATGCAATACTGTACACAGGAGATTGTTTTTAAAAACCAGATCATCACAGCTCCTCTCCCACATGGGGATGGCCCCTTCCCTTGCTTCTGTACTGTGTATTGTATTGTGGGGACAAGCCAGACAGCCAGAGAGGGAGTTTTGACAAGGGAATGTAGTGAGAGGACAAGGGATAATGGTTTTAAACTGAAAGAGAGAAGGTTTAGATGAGGTATCAGGAAGAAATTCTTTACGTGGGGGTTGAGCACCCTGGTCTAAGTGGAAAATCCCATGCTCTTGGCTTGGAAGTAGATGATGATGGGGGGTCCCTTCCAACCCAAAATGTTCCACAATTTTATGATCCTATGGCCAGTTTGATTAGCTAAAATCCTCAAAGCAGTTCAGTTTGGTAGCGAGTGAGGATGATTTTTTTTAATGATCTCTTTTCTAATGTGTCTTCCACGGCATAGTCTGTGTGGGTTGACATAATTTTTTCTTAGTTTTACTAATTGCTTTTTTTTTTTTTTAATTTTAATTTTTTTTAATTTCAGAAGTGGAATTCCTTCATCAAAGAATTATTGAAGCATCTTAATTTTTCTCATTTAGGAAGGCAGAAAGGCAGTGTGATTGGAGAGAGGAATGAGCCTGTAACAAACCTGGGTTAATAGCAGGCAAGTCCTCTTCAATCTCTTTGTCTTCCAATCTGCTCTTTCCTTGATGTCCAGTCCTTTACATATTTCACTTCTCTTCCCAGTTTGATTAACTGCCAAGAAAGCCTTAAGTGTTGGCTTGGTTTTCAGCGTAGTGACTTCAAGTTTGTGCTTGAGGCTGTCTTTTAACAAACTGTGCAGGTAACTTAGGTGGCCATGTCATATTTCTCAGGCACCCTTCTGCACCGCAAATGTTAACCCAGTCTTGATTTATGAGTACACCTCTAACGCACTACTTTTTTCAGCTGTGAGGATGTACTTCTTGGCTTAGTGTAAAATTTCATTCTGAAATATATAAGGTTAACTTGCAGTGACACTGAATTTTAGAGTGTGCAAGTAGAATTAAAAATGAAATACAGTACACCTCCTTTTGTCCTGAGAATCACTATTATGTTTTACAAGATGACATCAATAACAAATGATGTACAAACAATAGCACATTAATTTGAAAATGCAAATTCAGGCAGATATTCCCAGCATAAGGCAAATGAATGTGAATGGGTCTGTCATTTGTGATACAAGTTTTATTCATCATATTCAACAGTGTGGTGAACACTTCTCCAGGTTTTCTGCAGAGAGAAAATCTGGGGTGTTTTTTGATATGAAATATAAATTTTCACAAAAGCTTTCAAATGAAAAAATGTAGATGGTTTATGTTTTGACAGATATAAGAGATACTCAAATCAATGTTTTCTAGGTATCAGCCATTAAATGATGACTAGGCTGAAACTGCTTAAGGTCTGTATTTGTAAAACATTTTTAAAATTTTGTGACTATAAGGAGAGCTATGTGTCCATTGAAGCTTGTAGACAGATGAAATGATAGAAATTTGTGCTATGGTTTGTCTGTCACAGAGCATATAACCAGACCTAGCAAAGCCTAGATTAATTTCAGGTCAAATTCATCTTGAATTTTATGTTTTCCTTAAGTAATTTGAGTCACGCTTTGTAATTTAAGAAAAAGCTCCAAAAGACTTGCAAAGGCATAAAAGTACTTTGTTGCAAGACAGCTTTATCTGGGATTCTAACTAACATCCCTTAAAGAGGAAAATTTCAACACTCCTACATTACACTGATCCACTTTGCAGAGGTCTAGTGCCTGTGGTTAATTTTTGGAAGTTGCAGCTCAAATTTTAAAGAGATTATTAAACTTTTCGTAGGGCTCAAGATAATGCTGCGCTTTACAGAAATTATGACCACATTTTGCCAGAAATGGGTGAAGGAGTTGACCATAACAATTCTCCTTCTGCATTGGTTGTACATAAAATACACCGGCATGTCTTGTTTGTGTTATGAGATTTTCTGGTATGGCATGCTGTCAGTTAGTGGTATTGACAGATGTAGAGAAAAAGGAGCTGTTTTTCTTTTCCAAATTCCTCCAGTAATGGCCATCTCTTGACCTGCCGGTTCACTCAGCTGTGTGTATCTGTTCTCTGTTTTGCTCGCAGGAAGAATTTGTGGCCTTGTTTGCATTAAAGGTCTATTATTTAGTATTTCCTTGAGGAGGTGATGTATGAATAAAAACTATTGTAAATAAAGTCGGTCAATATTTTGTGCTGTCATTGAAAGATTCTTCTCGGTCCACTTGTAAATGCTGCAGCTTCAGCAGTCTCTGCTGCAGCTCCTGGGCAAATGTACGTCCCTTAATTAATATTTGCATGCTGTATCTCAGGTTAGCTGTGAGGATTGAGCAGTAGCAAAAGAAGTTTGTATCTTATCAGACTTAATGGCTAGTACAGACTAGTTACATAGCAGTTATTTAATACAAAGCTATATTCTGCATTGTGTTATGTGAAATTGCCATTAATTTATACATGTTAATTCTAAATCTAAGGATAATAGCACAACCCAGCTATATTCTTAATGTATGTCTTCAGACCATAGACAAATGAATAAGTTAATTGGTTTTGCTGTGTGGCTCCTATAATTTTGTTTGCTCTGAACTTGTATAATATATTTTATCTAGTTGGTAGATTGCCATTAGAATGATGTGGTGCACTGCACAGCTATTTATTCATAATATCTCTGGGGATGTCCCCATGCAAGGGCTGCAGCACCGCAGGGTGGTTATGGACAAAAACTGGAGAAATGAAGTCAGAAGAAATTTCAGATACACCAACTGACACAAGATATGATTGCAGATGTCTCTCCCCTCTCCAGTGGGAAATATGAGTTCACTTGCATAATTGAAGAAAGCTAAGCTTGCCAAGTCTGAGGTTGTAAGCACTGGCGGATTCATTTGGATCTGTATGGGAGGAAACAGGTAGGTGGCCTCAGGGGTATGCAGATCTCAAGGTATTGCTTCAAGACCTGTGCTCTGGTGCCTCATTTGATCAGCCTGCTGATTGTGCAAGAGACAGTGAAGGCAAAATACTGTTTGAAGACATGGTGCAGGACTTAGGAAAAATAAGCAAGCACAGAAGAGGAGACTTAAATGATTCTGCTTTATCGCTGGGATTTCTGTTTCCATCTCTGAAATGTCTCTGCTGGTCTCAGTGGCATTCCTAATTTTTCATCATATATTGTCCTTGTGCTTTCTCAAGTGCTTCTTATTAAAGATTTGAACTTGAAATGTAAAAAATACTCCCAGATTTATAGGAAGTTGAGCATGGCCTTTAAATTTCTTTCACTTCTCAAAGTGACCTGAATTTACAACTTTCTCAAACCCTAGTGCCCTTTTTCGTCCTTCATCTAAGATTTAATTTCAAGATATGATGTCTATCATAGAAGAATATTGTCTTTTCCTCCTTGTGGAGCAGCTTGGTGGGAGGTGTGTGTCTGGCTCAATTCTCCCAAAAGGAACTGGACAGTGTCTATGGGAACTGCAGGCAGAGTAAATGCAGTGCTGGTAATTCAGAAAGATTTAGGGTCAGACTCCTGCAGTAAAATTTGTCTCTTGCTTGCAGGGTTCCAGTGCTTTTCTACAGCAGTTATGACTACTGGTAATGATTGCAAACCTCCTTCTCGTGATGCAGTTTAAAGAGCAAAGTTGATTCTTGACAAAAAAATAACACTTCCCTTATCTGCCTTCTAAAGCCAGGGGTGGCTGCTGCAGGCAATGAATTGTTCCAAGAGAGAATGAATTGAGAGTCTCAGAAAACGATGCAGGTAATTTATAAAAGAGCATGTGAACAAGGATCGCAAACTCTGTGTTGGCATAAGGTATAACAAGCAGAAGATATGAAGATACAGGTAGTTATCTTTCATGTTACACACATAAGTGACTTTTCTAGGAAAAAAGCCCTCTAGAGGATGTGCTATCTGAAAGACACAGATTGGATCAGGAAAATCTACCATGGCATGTTTTAAATAAAGCTTAGCTCATAAAGCATGAAAACTGATGTCTTGCAAGTGAAGACAAAGTGTGATCTGGAACAGGGCTTCTTCTGAGAGTTACCTGTTCTTACGACAGTAGAAAGCCACCAATATTCAGTAATTGTTTCTTTTATGAGTGGGACAGCCATTGACCAGATAAATGTCAGTGAGGTAAATGTCAACCCATGCATAAAGAGGATGTGACTAAGCCTAAATCTTGCACACAATCACAAGCGTTTTGGTATGAGGTTGACGTGCAAAGAAAGTGAGCTCCTTGAAAAATGTTTTGTTTATTTTTATTTTACTTGCATAGCAATATTTGTTCAACAGTATCACAGCAGGACCAAAATCCCAAGTGATTATGTCATTGGTGATGCTCTTTGCAGCCCTAACCCTGCAAACAGGTTACTGGTGTGGCTTAGCAGAGCTTTTGTTTCTCCCACATTTGGGTTTCTTGTCAGAACATTGGTGCAGACATATATCAGATGACCAGGACTGTGATGTTCACCTAAGAAGTCAACTGAACTTAAAGCCCATTGAGCAAAGTGCCATAAATGGCATGAAAATATACAGTCTTAAAGGCATACAAAGTTTGGAAGTGGAATAGTGTCACACAGATCAGCCTTTTATTACTTCTCTGCCATAAGGTACAGGGTGTTATCAACACAATAACTTAGTTCTTGTCATTACTATTTATGGAAATCTCAGGGCAGTTCAAAATGCAGCAAAGGGTTTTTCTTGTAGTTTTTCCTTCCTAAAGCTTATGCTTGCACTCAAGTTTTGCAGATAATCTTCCCTTGATTGATCCACACATCTTCAGGATCCATTCTCTTGTTTGAGTCACTGAGTCCCATGCCCTTTCCCCTACCTTGCAAGTCATCACAAGGAGCGAGATATTTAATTCTCATTTATGAGTTATTTAACTCTTATTTATATTCTTTGTGATTAGCAGCTCACCTTATGCCAGTACTTCCCTGAGATTATTTACCTAAGGAGGTAGGTACATGTTAAAAAAAATCTATAATTTAAATTCAGTCATCCTCTGTTTATAAGTATTTATTTATTATGTGGTAGGTCCTGATGTATTAACTATAAATTTAAGAAGTCAGAAAAACCAACCTTCATTTCTTTTTATTCACTATGATGACAATATGCTTGGAGGAGACTATGTACTAACATTTCTTATCTCCTTTATGCTTCCTGTTTCTGTCACCCCAAAATAATTAAAAATACAGAAAAGGTAGCTGCAAATTTAGGAAAACTTTCAAGGCTGGACCCTGGATTACCTCTTGTTACTTTATTTCATATTGTTATTTTTACTGGTATTACGGATATTATACTGGTTTTATTAATGTTCTACAAATAACAGAGGGAAAATAGAAAAAAAAATCCTTCAAGAAAAGACTCCTAGACAAACAGCACACCTAACCTAAGCTAAGGTTTTGCCCCAAATTACTTTTATAATATATATTTTTAAAAAGGTTAAATTTCAAATTAAATGTTCCTTTAATATTCAACTACTCATTGTATAAAATGAACCTTACTTAGTATGTCAATTTTTGCAGCTATTCAAATTCAAGTAAAATCCATTCTAAGCAGTCTGCATTGATATGATTTATTCTTTCATTTAAGAAAGAATGAAAATTAAATTCAAAAGTGAGCACCTATCTCTACCTGTTAATCTATTCATAAAAATATTATCTATTGCATGAATATTAATTTCTTACATCCTTGCTGATAAACGAATGGTTTAATATTGTTTAGGGTTTTAGTCCCATTTACACTTTTTCCAGTTTTGTCAGTGTGGACTATTTAACAGTTTAATATCTAAAATGGTAGTACATATATACTGAGATTAAGCACTTTAAATTTACCCAATGTGTGGTAATTTAAATAAATATGCAGTACAGCTCTTATTTTGATTTCATAGGATTTTGTGTCATTTCAGCTCCAGAATAGTTGTTTTATAACCAAGCTTATGTTTAATTACCTAGCAGGGGCTTGGAAAGCTGTCTTTCCACTTTTCTTCAGACTTTATTGTGGAGTTATTCAGTCAACTGCATTGAAAATGAAAGGTTTTTAGGATATTTTCTTCCTTACACAAAAGACCACTGGGAAGAGACTGTCTTTTGTACGAGTTCATATGGCAGGATTACTGGGTATGAAAAGTCTTAAATCTCATTAATGTGGGTAACTGTTAGTTCTTTTATGCACATTTTCTCTAGGGAAGGTTTCTGAATTTGTTTGTTCACAAGATACATGTTTCTGTCTATAGACAGAGTAGAAAGGGTTCAAAAATTTCAGGTGCATTTGCCTTGAATATAAGAGCAATTCAGCCTAGTGCTGGAAACAGTTTCTCCATTCTTAAAGAGTGTAGGAGGTTTTGCAGAAGTGAGGCAGGATGAGATCTGGGTCAGAAGATGGAAACATGCAGAGAAATCTCCTTTTTCTCCCTTAAAATGATGAAGATTTTAATATTCTTTTTTCACTGCCAGTGTACTCTCCACTCTGTTTT
>PYHW01009260.1:1801857-1838617 GCA_013186435.1 Turdus rufiventris | reverse complement strand
CCCCCTCCCCGCCACAAAAATCTCAAATTTTAGGCTATGATGCTCACTTTCTAGGCTAGAAAAATTCTTAATATTTATTATGTTTAATAACTAATTGCCTTCAAATCTTCAAATTTCATTTTTCATATATAACTTATTCTATAGGGAAAAAGAATCTTAGCCTGGTCCCTTTCTGCCAACTCTCAAATCCCAGGTAGTATTCCAGCTTACTCTGACTTTTCACCTGTATCTTTTTCTGCAATCTGCCTTCTCAGAGTCACTTGCAAGTAGGAGGACATGACTGAGAAAAACAGTAGGTCTGTTTTAATGTGCCAGTTTTGGCTGCTGGGTTATCTCTGTGGCCTCAGGTGCTTGTTCGTATTTCTCTCTGAGTGCAGGCTTTTTCATTTATCAAAGCTCATTTTATTGCCTTGTATTCCTGCTGCTTTCATCTCTGTGGCACCTGAATGTTTTGTTCAATTGAGTTCTACTCTTTACTGCTACCTGCAAATTTGTCCAGAGGGGCAGTGTGAAACTGAGGCGTGGATCATGGTATCTGAGCTCTACTTGTTTGCAGGGACAATGCATTTCTATAAAAAGTTTTACTACTAGCTGCTAGCAAACATTTCACCATTACTTATGGAAACAATAATATTGAAACATGGTGAAACCCACAGTTGCCATTCTTCTGGAATGTGACCTGTGCAATATTGAAGATATTTATAATCAAACAGAATGTATTCCTGCCTGGTATATTGTATAAGTATTTGTTACAAATAAAACAGGCAGTTATCTGGACTGAACCTATACAAACCTAGAATGCATGTGCATTTAGTAGGTTTAACCTTTATCTCAGTGTTTATAAATGTAAAGGAACACTGTGATTTTCAGCAGTGGTTGTTACAGTGCTGGTCAGGGTGATGGGCTCTGTCATCATTCCACGTGCTATTTCATTGTGTTTTAAGGCTTATCAAAAGCATTTGTCAAAGTGGCACTTGTTAAAGACAAGTTGAGCAACACTACATTTTTATGTTGAAATGAATGTGCCTGTCACTTGGCAAAACCTATGCAAAGAGCCAGGGCAGAGAAAGCCTTGGATATTTGAACAAGAACAGCTTTTCCTATTAGGAATGCAATGAACAGACAGGAATTTGGTTCCAGTTTCCCCCACAGTATGTTCTATCTTCCTTTGAGCATTTTGCACAAGAAGAAAGTGTTTTGCACAGCCTCTGTACACAGGGAAAGGGAAGACACTGAGAGCTAATCTGTGCCAAAACTAATCTAGGAAGGTCCATGGTCTCAGCTGCTGCCCCTTCCCTTCTCTGCAAAATGTCTTTGCAGAAAGTTCTGTCTTTGAATCCCATGTTTTCTGGAGACTGGAGCTCTTATTAGGCGCCTGCAGTGAATTTCTTATGCGCTCCACTTGCTGCCAGGTCTGTAAAGACCACTTTGTTTCTAAAGTAAACATACTGATGGTGAGATATGTCAGCATGGCATGTGGAGGAAATGATGCTGCTCTGGTCACCTCCACGTAGCCCTCAGGGCACAGGCAGAACCTTTGTCTTGCTCCTGAGGTTCTGCCTCCCTCCATGGCTCTGGGCTGCTGTTGAGAGGAGTTCTTGCCCTTTGCATTTGTGTGTGGAGAAGCCTACGTGGCTGCCACTGAAGTGAAATTGCAGTGTTCACCTTCCTTTGAATGCTCTGGCCCACACACGGAGGATTTTAGACTAGAGCAGATACTTCTGAAAGATTCTCTGCCTAAAATTTCACACTGCTGTGAAAATTCTCCACAATTGGGATTCATAATAATTGTTTTTGCCTAAATACCTATTTTGTCTAGCTGTCTGTTAGTGCCTGATAATTTGTCAAAAATGGCTATTCAATTCCCTAAAGTAATGGATTTCCACCTCTGATGCTTCTTATGCCTCTACCACTCTGATATCCCTCCAATGCTCCACCTGCAAATGAATATTGAGGGAGGAGAAATGCACACAAGAAGTTCCAAGGGTACCCTCCTATTAGCATGAAACATGAATTTGCCTGAATATCATGGGCATTGCACCACACTGTGCACAATGAGTGGGTGGTGGTGGGAATGATAGCTTAGGTAATACCTGATTGTTTTATTTTGGATGAAAGCTCAGGTTAGCCCTGACTCTTCTGGCACTGCATTCTCTGCAAAAAGAAGAACACAGTTACCACCAAGATTATGGAACAATTTTCTATTCAGTCCTGAGTGATTGTTCCCACAATGCCAAACAGAAAAATGGAAATTATCTTGTTTATTTATAGAGCGCACCCAAACAAATTTTGGAAAGGTATTGAAGAAGAAAAACCCAGTCAATGCTTTTTCTTTTTTGAATATTTTTGGTAGCTTTTATCCTGATTCAGCAACTATGCTCTTCCTCACTGTCTTTTTCATTGGTAGCAGCATTGAATGGAATTAGTCTAAACCTACAAATCCTTTTTTCCCTTTTTACCCCTCAGCTTCACACTGAGTCTCTGATATTTATCTGACTGTTGAAAAAGGGAATACTTATGTATCTTGGTTTATATTGGCATGCATATTCATGCTGGAGCAAATACTCACTCAGGACCATTATCTGTAGTGAAGAAAATTGCCTCAGATTTTGCTGTAGGCAAGAATGCAATCTTTCCTGGATTTTCTCATGCAGAACATTTCCCAGAGCCCAGTTCTGCTGGAAGGGCTGAAGAAGGTGCTTGGGTAACAATAACCACACCCATCCAGATGCTGTGGGAAAGGGTAAGATATTTCTAGAGTGCTGGAATATTTTTCGTAGACCTGGCTGGATTTCAGCACTATGGGAATTTCTAAAAATGGCCCTGGTTCCCAGCAGTTGGACTTGTAAATTAAGTTTTGATTAGTACATAAATTCTGAAATAAAGTAAAATTACTCCGAGCAAGACAATGTCAAGTTATTCTATTGTCATTGGTCTGGAAGTTAGCTGAGATATCATCCCTGATACTGGAATGCATTTACATTTTCACCTTTTTTTTTTTAATTTAGATGCTTGTATGATTTTAAACATAATAGATCTTTTCCATGGCAATGACAGCATCTCCATTTAAATGCAGAATACCTCTTGAAGACAATTGTTTGGTGGAGAGATTGGAGATAGAAATAGAGCATGAAAATAAATTGCATATATCTTTGGTTTTGATTTTTTTCCGTCTAAAACCTGCATTTCAACTGAATGGAGATGCATAAAAAATCCCATTAAAATTGGTTCTACTTCTTTGAAATGTGCCGTAAGACTAATTCTGAAAAAGTTGACATTTTATATGCTCGTATCATGAGTTACAAAAGGTAATAAAAATAAATTCTCTTGTAGAGTCACTATAAAACCTAGTATGAGATGAACATTACATTTGATACAGATATACTTACTACTATGCCAGTAAAAAGAGACAAGGACCCCATCAAATACTCCTGTTACTTTCACTTGGCTACATTTTCATCTGTCTTGTAGTCTGAAAACATTCTTTGCTAATATCTTTCTTGGTGGAAAAGGTGACCTTTTAACAATTACTCAGATTAAACCAAAATGAATATTTTAATTGATTTTTTCCTCCAGTCAATGAGCTGAAGAAGGATTCAGTAATTCACCAGAAGAACCTACACCGTGTAAAATATTACCAATGAGTTCATGAAGCACAAGCTGCACAAATTCTATTCTTTTGTGTGAGCTCCCATTACAGGTCTAAAGAGGTCTGCAAGCTGCTCACACCAAGATAATCCAATGGTCTCATTTTAGAGAAGTTGCTGTACGTGTCTTTGAACAGAACAAGTATTTCAGAAGTAGTCCTATGCTCATAACATCATTGCTGTTACAATGGGTTTTTTTTTACTCATAAGTCGCTGCTCGAGTGAAAATGTAATCAAGAATATTTTTGCCTATGATCATGCTGAATCACTTCTCTACAGCCTACTTTGAGTAATCACAGGAACCAATAACACTCAAACAAACAAGTACATCATTGCTGCAGTGGTCACAAGAAGAGAGAGATACTGAGTCTTGATTTACCTTGTGAGATAAACATTGGGATCCAAGTTTCCATATTGTAATAAACCTTAATGACCTAGGATTGAAATTTTTGGAGCTCAAAGAGCATTAATAGACCTACATTCTCTGGTAAACAGAGTATCCAAAGGCAATATTTCTAAAAGTACCTCTTAAAAGTAATTTATGATGCTGAGACTGACTGATATTAAGATTTATCAGGAAATTAATTTGAAAGATGTGTATTAGGTACTGTATATAGATTTTATAATATCAATAAAAAAAAAAATCCAAATTTTTATTCACAGCTTGCTCCTTTATGGCTGTGCAGCTGGATTCATTCACTTGTTGGGCAAAAGGTCACAAGTAGAATGCTGCACATTGATAACATCTGTCTGAGTTTTCACAGGCAAGACAATGGGGAAAACTGGCCCAGATGGGCTCCAGCCCAAAGTTACATGAAAGTCTTCTCTTGTCTTGAAGAAAAAGCATTCTACAAGGATTCCATTTTCTGAGGAGACACAACAAAGAGCAAACTTACTCATGAGAAGTTCAGACAAGTTTTAACTTGGTCTTCAGAAACTTCCAGATAATGTATGCAGGCACTCCTCACTTCTTCCTAAAGAGAAATCTGTTAGCTATTCTTATGAGTTAATGATTAGAGGGCCTGTATCTATATTAAAAGTATTTTTATAACTTCAGAAAATGCCCAGAAAACTTGCATATGTTTTCAAATACAAATAAGGACACTGCATTCACATTTGTAATATTTTAGTTAGTGATGGTTGAAAGCAATGAAAACCAAGCCACAAAATACTTTAAATGTCAAGGTGACTTGAATTTCTTATGTTCAGCCCTTTCTTAATTTTTGAAGGTTTTACAAAGTACCTTTTCTTCAAACCTGTTTTTATTACCAACTGCAATAAAGACAATCAAAAGAAGTTCCCTTTTAATTTTAATTTCTTTTTTCTTATGCCATTCTGTGTCTTTTAAAATGCTCTCCAATTTCCAAAGTGACAGAAATACAGAAAATGATGTTTTTTCCCCCTCTTTTTTCATAGCTTGAATTCTTCTTTATTCATCCAGATACAAGGTATTTCATAGCAATTCCAGACTAGCAAAAAATAGTAGGAAGGGAAAAATAAAATTTAGCAAGAAAAAAAGAAAAAGTGTTTAGTCTGCATTTTTAAATATTATATTAATAAAGGCAAAGAAAGAGTGAAATACATGAAAACACCAAACCCTTGATATTTAATTTTGAGTATTTTCAACACCAAAAAATATATGGGATATTAAATGCAAAACCAAATAAAAGCCTGAAAATATTTGATGTGCTTCTTCAGTTGCAAAAACAGGTCTGGCAAATGGAGCTAAGGTTATACAACAGACAGACTTGAATTCAAACATATCCGTGATGGTATGTCAGCTTTGAGTGGAGTATATTTTCACCATGAGCAGGAGCTGGTAGTCATACCGGTGTTTGCTTCAAGCTTTCCATGGGAGGTATCAGTCTCATGCAAGGCAAAATCATCTCACTTTGGTTACTATGGAAACTGGCTGTGCACGGCTGCTCTGTAAGCTCTGGGTCCAACCAGGTTTTTTATCTTTTTCCATTTGGGCTGCCTGAAAGATCTTGTCTTATGAGGTGTTGCATGAAACAATGTTCTTTATTCTCAAAGAGGCAATATGCTTTGCAGATTTCAGCTAGAAATAGCTTTCCAGCTGGTACCCAGTTCTGTTGTGTGGAGTTTTGAATATCTGTTTTAGCTTGAATGACCTGATCGAGAAGAATCAAAGGTTGGTTTTGGTTTCCTCCTACCCTCCCCCCAAATATTACTATTAATTTTTGCCACTTTACATGAGGTCAGGGCTTTTCTTGGAAACTGGAAAAAGTGTGTCATCTGCTGCACCTGGAAAACTGAGGTGGAAGCCTCTCAAATGTTGAATTCTCTCTGGCTTGGGAAAGATGTACTGCCAACACCAGCAGAGAAGATTGGGACCAGTGAAAGGAGAGAAGTACCCATGATACCCATTTACACTTTCTCTGCATTTGCCAGACCAGCTGGATCACACACCAGCTTCCACCCAGTGGAGGTGCCAAGAAGGTGTGCAGTGGTGGGGAAGCTTAGTGTAAAAGTGGTGTAGGGGAAACCAATAAAAATCCCTTGTGTTTTGGAATGGTTTTAAAGGCATACCTTATGATGCAAATATGCCTTAATCTAACAAGGCCTTTAAAATGTTCAAAACTCTCAAAATCAGCTTCCTTCTGAATGCTTTAATTTCACCATCTGCATCTTCATCTGTACATAGGTTACAGGGGAAATAGCAGCTATTTTATTGAGGCAACTTTGGGGTTTGTCTGTGCCACTGGGACACTTAGTTCCTGAGAGTATGGGATGAGATATTGTCTCTTTTTATAGGAGGCCTCTATGTAGCTTAGAAGATTGCCTAGTCTAGTCTAGTGGAGCGTTTCTTGCCTATGGCAGGAGGGCTGGAAATAATCTGTAAGGTTCCTTCCAACCCAAACCATTATGTTACCCTGATTCTATAATTCTAAGACAGGCTTGTGTAGCTAGACCCTGAGGCCATGGTCACCTCTGTGCTTTGTATTGTTCACACAAGTCTGAACAGACTAGCTGGCCATCTTGATTTGAATTGTTGCCCCTTACAGCTCAGCTGTGTTCCCTGATCGATCTGTGTGGCAGCCTGTATGTATGACAGACTTGTCATCCAAAATGAGTTTAGTCATCTGCCTACAATTCACAAACACAACGTTGACTTGATGGCTCTCTGGTCCCGCTCCTCGAGTCAGATGGAATGAACCTCTTTGACCTTCTGGGCACATCAGAGCTGCTCAATGTCAGTTACAGCTTTCTAGGGCAGTGAATACAAAAAAAAAAAAAACAAAACCAAACCAAAACCAAAAACAGTATACTGTTGACATTTTATTAACTTGAAGGATTATACTTTCAGCAACATTCCCGAAAATAGTTTATCTATGGTGTATTATCTATTACACTCACATTTGAATTTCAATACTCATCAGTTCATAAGCAGAAACAACTTCAGAGAAAACAGGGATGGCATTTATCATGTTGTGCTGTTTACCACTGGAAAGAAAACAGAGGAGCATTCCTATTCTGTCATACCTATATTCTCTTTGTCACATTGCAGTCTCCTGATGGATTGCTTTGCTCGTTGCTTTCTCAAGCTTTTGTCCACACACACCGGTAAAATGACTTATCACAAAGGCAGTGCTATTGAGGGTGCCAGTTAGTCTTTTGGTTACTACAGGTACCAACTCTGTTTTCCTTGTCCTTCATCTTACATTTTGAGCAGAAGCTTTCTTTTCCTGAGTGCCTATGCATTGCATAGCAAAAGGAGGGTGACTAGTTTGAGGTAACTCTGCCAATATCAATCCTCACTACTGCAGTTTCCTCTTCTGTGGTGCTGAGTGTGCTCCATTCTCCCAAGGATGCTGGACCTCTCACCTGGGACGGGCTCCCAGCCAATGTTTAGCGTTGGTGCTTCTGAACTGGTGGTCAGATATGATCTCTGGCCCGTTTGTTCTGCCACGAAGAGAAATGTAGAATAAGCTAGAAGTAAATAATATTGTAACCAATTTCTTAATATCTTGTTTAGCTTTATGGGCATGGGAAACAGCAGAAAGGAAAAGAGACAGGCTCACATGCTTTTTTTCCACAAAGCTTTCAAGCTAAAAAAAAGTAGTTAGTACTCCTCATAGTATTTTCTGATGTGTTTCTGATGATGTTTGTGTGTTTCTGTGATGTTTCTTCACACTTTTCTGATAATTTTTTCTACATTGTGGAAATAAATCAATGTAGCTTCCATGTGTGTACAGATGTGAGGGGGAATTCTGTTGCTGTCCTTCTCCATCTCTCTGATGCAGAAAACAGAACTCAGAGAAAAAAGCATTCAAGAGAATAAGTGAATGGCAGCAAAACTAACACAGTGTGAGGGCTGGGGGGTAGCAGCAGGCAGAACAGGAGAGAGAGCAGACGCAGACATCAGAGAAGGAAGACACATCCAGGAGCAGCTTTGAATGAAGGATTTTGTTAAGATTTAACAAGTTAATCACTGCATGCTAATTACTGTTAATGAAAAGATTAAAAATAATAAAAGCAATTTGTCTCATTCCAAAATAATTAGCCCTAATAACTTGTTTGTACAGCATATAGAAAGAGATTTTGATGGGAATCCACCCAACATCTGTGTATGCATAGTGTATATATCAGCAATAGGTTCTTGTAAAATGTCTGACAGATGTGGGATCATCAGCTTTGCTGAGACTTTAACAGGGTTCCAGGGATCTGAGCACAGAATGATTCTGATTTTTGTCGGGCTTGCAGGTGCTGATGTTTCTGAAAATGAGGATCATCTCTCTGTATTCTCCCTTATGGATGTGTGTTGCATTAATCTTACTCTACATCTCAGGAAACTGAACAGACCTTAAGGGACCTCATCAGGATAATTACAGAATCACTGCTGAGCTTGGGATCTGCCTTCCTGGCACCTGTGGCAAGATTTATGCAGGTTTCCAATCCTGCATGGCTCATGCCTACTGCAAGTTTGAGCAATAACATTCTTCTGATAATGTTGATAAGTGGCATCAATTCCCTTTGTTATTGTTGTGAAGTGATTTAGCTGGTGTGTAATTCAGTTTCTTTACACACAAGGAGAAGTTAATATAGCACTTAACTGCCTCTTGTATTCAGTCTTTACAGCAGTCAGTTAAATCACTGGTAAGGCAAGCTGAGGGGTACAAGTGTGAAATGGCAGGGATTTCTCATCCAGGTGTTTTGAGTAATTGAAGCTATTTATAGAGAAGCCTTGCTGAGTAAAAAAGGGCAGGATATTATTAACATCATTACAGCCCTTATAACATTGAATGAATGATGAAGGTGTTGAGGGGGATAATGAGTCTAGGTGACTATCACCTGTGGAGACTGCTTATTGAATAGCTCTGCTTAAACCATTCATTTGTTGATGGCTCTGACTTGCACATTCGTGGCCATCCTGGCTACTGCTGGAGATTTGGGCAGTCCAAGTAGACTGCGCAAGGAGTGTAAGGGACCCTCCACAGCAAGCTGGGCACATACCTTCCTGGCTTCTGCAGGCTGTGCTGAACAAGCTGCAGCAGCAGTATGTGGTTAACCTGATGCAGGGCATAGTCTTTGTCCTAAGGAGCCTCATCAGAGTTGCCTCTTGCAAATTGTTTTTAGGTGGAGATGTCATCTGCTGCACCTGGCTAAGTGAAGTGGAAGCCTCTTAAATGTTGATGACGAGGGTAAGGGTTAGCTGGAGTGAGCAGAATGGGGAAGATGAGGGCTGTGTTTGTTCTGCCATCTTTGAGGTGCTGTGAAGAAGCCAATCTTAGGTCCTTTGCTCAGTCTGTGCTGAGGTTTCTAGGTTTCATCTTCTGGGGAGCTGCTGCAGTACAGGTGTTTGGTGGAGTCTCAATGATCCTGATGTTCAAGAACTACAGCTATTTATTTCAAGAGTATTACTTGTCTCTCCCTGGTTGGTTGGCTCTTGCAACTGCACTTATATTGCTACCTACTGGACTTCTGGCTGTTTCTATTTCTGTTAAGTGTTCCCGCAATCAGCAGGGGACTCTCATGTACTTGCTGGTGCTCCTTTTTTGCCTAGAAATGTCTTCAGCAGTGCTGGCATTTTCCTACTCTGTTAAGACAGCTTCTCAGCTGGAAAGTGCTACGGGTTACCTGTTTCACCAGCACAATTGGACATGCTCCCAGGATCCTGGAAACAGCTCTGTAGATGTGATACAGAGGAAGCTGCAGTGTTGTGGGGTCCACAGCTACACAGACTGGCTAAAGGCATCCTCTTCTTGGTATCATCCAGCTTGTGTTCCTGAAAGTTGCTGTAAGGAGAAGCATTCTCACTGCAGGGGAGACTTAGCCCATGTGGACCAGCTTTCTGACAAAGGCTGTCTAAAGAAGCTGGAAGACCAGTTGGGTTTTGCCATGCTGTACATTTTTTGGTGTTGTCCTGTGCTGAGCTTGGAGCTCTTGGCTGCTGTCAGCAATGGCTTCCTCATGAGACATCAGCCATTCCGTGAACTTCGTATTCTGGACTCGCATACCTTCTGACAGGCTAGCTGCTTTGCTGGACCGGATGCATCTTTTGACTACTTCATTGTTGTATTGGAACACAGTTTAATAAAATTTGCATGTAAATCAAACTAGCTGATCACTGCTGGATTTTTTTTAATAGTGGCATGATATTAGATCAGTTCTCGCACTGGTGTTTTTTTTGTTTTTCTCCTCCCAGTAAGTATTCTGTATCTGAAAATCTCCTAGGGAGGGGTCCTCAGCATGTGCAGGCACAAAATTTACTGTGTGTGAATGCAGGGGAAGCAGTAAGAAAAGGCATATCTGGCTCAGGGTAGCATTTGGATAGAGTCTTAACTGCAGTAGAATCTTGGAGAGCAATTAATGCGCAGATTCTTCCATTTTAAACTTGTATTGAAAGCTTTGCTTTTTATGTAAGAAGACCTTTGAGTGAAGTTTAATATTAATTTTTCTTGCTCAAATGCTGGTTTAAGAAACAACTTTTTCTTTAGTGAAAATCTATGTCAGTTTTTGAAGTGGCATGAGGGTACAATCTAAATAGGTTTGACAGCAATAGAATAACCAATACAATGATGTGCAGCAGGAGGTAAAGCAGTCTTGGGGGCTGCACAAGAACAATTCCCGAATAATAGAGCAAGAAAGTCTGTCTGTATTCATTCATTTATCTCATGACAGGGCAAGGAATGAGTCAATTATTTTTTACAGAAAAGTGATGTGGGGTCACATGCATACTTGAATTATACCAGCAATACACTGCTTTTTCTTGAGGTATGCCTTCCCTTCTTACTAAATCCCTTTGCTACTCATTTTGTGTCAGTCTCACTCCAATCTGCATGTGCTGAAAGGGAATAAGTTAGCGTCTGGGCTACTCATCTACTTGTTTATGTCAGTGCTTAGAGAGGTGCTGGCTAAGGCTGTGCTCTAGCTGCTTTGGACTGCACAGTGTGTGCTTATAAATATGTGGCTGTTTGGAAAGTGTCTGAAGTCTCCATGCTGACCTGGGAATGGGCACTCCAGCAGCTTTATGCTTTGGTAAGTGTGTGTAGGGGATCTCCATGGCCTGCAACTGCACTGCATTAGGTTTTACTGGACTGGAAATGAGAATAAGACCTGAGTTGCAAAAACTGCTGGACCTGGCAATTCCCTTAGCACTTGAAGCAATAGTCAGTTCAATCATTATTTCTCTAAGTTTTCTACCAAACAGTAGGCAACTTACTGCAAGTTTCAGATCCTAAATCACCAGATACTGATTTTCATAAGTAGAAAGGAGGGGAAAAAAAAAGAGTACATTAGGTCAGTTCTTGCTGATTATTAGCTATGTGAAGATCAATCATGAAGTACACTGAAAAGTTTCTCCAGTAAAAAAACCAACAAACAACCAAACAGCCCAAACCAAACAAAAACACCAAACAAAAAACTCCACCAAAATTCAAAAACCTCCCTCCAAACCTACCTCAAACAATTAAGGATAAGGAAAATAAAGATAACAGAAAGCTTTAGAGAACGGAAAGTAACTAATCCATTAGATGTCAGTAGTTCTTAAAAAAAGAGTGAATGGTCCAAAGCAAATAAAGGAAATGGTTATGACTTTGAGAAACATAATAGAAGGAAACATTCTTTCATGTTGCTTGATATCGGCTGCATGTGGCAATGAATGAAGTTTGTCTAGTTAAGCACCACAATGCGGCCTTTGTCATACCCTGGCACATAAATGCTTTGTAATGCAAATTATTGCTATGACATTAAAAGATGCAGTGAAGTGAAAATGAAGTGACAGCAACAGGCCTAGGGAGAAAGAGTTTGTTAGAGAAAGGAAAGTGAAAGAATAGAGTGGATAAAGTACCTTTTTACCATTTGCCTTTATTAAGAGGGTTATTCTTCTCAAATATTGTACCTTACAACTTCCTTCACAGTTTTTGAGGCAGAGTTCCTTGGAGGGAAATGCCCATATTTTTCATCACTAAGCAGAAAGTAATAATTTCAAGATGATTAAAGAGTAACTTACTTGGATAGCCTCATCTATTCTCCTATCTGTTAAAAGTTAAGGTCATGCCTTATTCCCTCTACTCTTACTGTACTAAAAAAATGAAAAGATAAATATGAAATGAATTAATTGGACATTAAAAATATGAAATGGTTTTTAGTAGTTACATTTTCCCTTGCATATTCTTCTCTGTAGAGGAGCACATCTTAAAACTGGTAGTAAGTGTGAGCATGCATGAGGCAGACATATTCCAGCTATAAAATGTTGATAGTAGAGTAGAAGACAAAACAATGGATTTATTACCCCTTTGATGTTTGGCAGTTTGATCATGAATATGTACTTCTGGACAAGAATAACTTCTTTTGAAATAAATATGGTGTTATTTCTAAGCAAGCACACTTATTTTCTGTATTGTAGGATACATAAATCCTTGGGTGCTATCTCATTCTATGCATTTTGTATTCTTCATCCTGAAAGGGTCACCAGCTTTTCATAATCTAAAAAAATTAGCAGCTGTATAGGAAGGTAGCAGATGACTTACAGTTAACATTTCTGAAAACTATGCTGCTTCGGATTTGAAGGGGGAAAAACTGATGTCCAGTGCAAAGCTGGAAATGTATTCTATGATTACTCTTAAAGATCATGTATATATACACACATACATATATACAGAGAGAGAAAGAGATAACTCATATATTCCATGTGTGAGCTGGTCATAATACTGTGGTATCTTTTGTAGAAGGCAGCAATCATAAAGGCAGAATTGTTTCTGAAATAAAAAAGAATTATTGCAGCTTTTTTCAACTGACTTTCCGTCTTTCCTTCTTTCTATCTTTTTACCAAGAACTTTGTATTTTTTCCCTTTTTCCTTTGTTGTGAATGATGGTTTGATTTAACTCTGAGTAGAAAATAATGCAGCTTTTGAATTATGAGTTGTTCTTCATCAAACCTCTTGTCTCTTCAGTTCAAAATTAAATTCTCTCTCACAAACACAAAGCAGAAAATCTGGGCTTTGCTGGAAGGTGATTGAAGACTCAGTCCCTGCCTACCTCACATGGGTATGGTTATACCAGTTAAAATGACTCTTTAATTGAAATTATGGCTTTTTAGTCTGGTGTAGAGTTGCGTTATGTAGAGTAGCAGGAGGCTGTAGAGTTACATGATGTATTTTCTTGAAAAATTCAGCTTGCACAGCTAGATTAGGCTCCTTCCTACATGATGGAATTACACGGGGCAATAAAGAAGCAGAGAGAAGAAAGGAAGCCTAACTGTAAAATATCACAATGCAATCCTGGAAGATGACACAAATAATTCTTGACTGAAGGAGTACAGAGAATGAGCTGAACTACTTATTCAATTATGTCAAATGATCAGCATTCATTTATTAAATGATGTAAAGCGAAATTCAATTAAAGCAAGTAAGTGATTACATTATGTAAAGTAATTTTTAAAACTGGGTAATATGATCACCCTTCATTTATTACATTAGGTTCAGAATATTGGTACTTTTTTAAATTCGTGGAAATGCTTATAATGAAGGAGTAGTTAAAAGAGTTTGCAAGTGAAGCCACTCCTCCCTGTATTTCTTTTTTAGTATTGACTGTGCTGCTATAATTTTCAAAGCAAAGCCTCAGATTTTACTATGACATTGTTCTTATAAGTAAAATCTTGTAAACACTACTTTTGAAGGTAATTAGTAAGATGTCCAAAACAGGGGGAAATGGGTCACGAATTAACCAGTTTAGCAGAGGGGAGGCAAGGGGAGAAATTGAGTACAGTAATTTCATGACTATAAGGTGTACCAGATTAAAAGGTGCACCTCCGGGAGTTGGCAAATTTCCGAACTTTGTCCATATATAAGGCGCACCGGACTATACGGTGCACCTATTTTTTGCAGCAAGGATCCACACCACGTGCAACAAAGTAATGAATTAGTAATGGAATCGTGCAATTGCGGGGTTTACTGGCTCAGTTCAGGGCCGGGCGGGCTCAGCTCCACTGGGGGCTGCTGCCATTGCCAGGTGCCTCTGCCATGCGGCGGCGCTGGGCGCCTGTGCCACTTGGCGGTGCTGGGAGCCAGTGCCACTTGGCGGTGCCAGGAGCCCGAGCTGTGCCGCGATGCTGGAAGCCCGTGCTGCTCAGCAGGACCGGGGACCGCTGCTGCTCGGCAGCTCTGCGGCCCTGCCTGCCCCTGCCGGCCGCAGTGCTGCCAGCTCCGCTGCGGCTCACAGAAGTGCGAGCTGTGAGCCGAGCCGCGAGGCGTGGCAGGTGGGGGGCTGAGCTGTGAGCCGAGCCGCGCCAGTTGGTGCTGGGGGTGAGTGGGAGTGCTGGGGCCCGCGGCATGGGGAGGGTGCCTGGCACTGTGTTTAAAGGCTGTGCCAAGCCTTTAAAAAGCCTGAAAAATGTTTGCAAATTCAGCACCTGCCAGTAAACCCCGTGATCACGTGATTCCATTACTAATTTGTTACTTTGTTGCATGTGGCGTGGATCCTCACTGCAAAAAAACCAAACCGTGCACCTTATAGTCCGGTGCCCCTTATATATAGACAAAGTTTGGAAATTTGCTGAAGCGCGCCTTATACTCCAGTTCACCTGAGTCATGAAATTACTGTAATTGCTTAAATTCAGGTATACTTGTATCCAGGACTTTTTAATGTCTTAAAGAATGTGTGCTTACTGTATGAGCCAGGTGCAAAATCCCTAGGAGCCTATAGAATTCTAAAATGAATCTAAGTGTGGAACTTTATTCTGATAACTTGCAAAGCTGTGTGAGAGAAAACAGTATTCCAAATTTTAGGGAAGAGTTACTGTGCAAGTAGCTCAAACCCATGTGCAAGTAGAAAAGGTGGCAGATTTTAGGATGTCTGGAAGTATTATTTTAAATTCTTGGAGAGTGTTCCTTGGCTGACAGAAGTAAAAAAAAAACCCTGATGTTTTTTTGTTTTGTTTTGTGTGGTTCCCCCCTGGCCTGCATAGGATTTTATTCAGTAATAAGCTGAAATGTTAATGTGAGAGAACCTCTATAACTGCACTTTAAGAAGGGTACATTTTCTTTCCAGGGGAGTTTTGTCTAGATGGAAAACACCGTAAGAGTTTGTTAAATGTTTTGTTAAAGACCACAAAAAGATAAAATAAGAATAAAATAGGGAGAAGAATCAGTGACTGTTGGGTTCTAATTGAAGAGAAAATGGTGAGAGAAGGGAGTAATGCAGTAGTGTGAATACAGTAGCAACAAATACAAATACAAAGAAAAAAAAATTGAAAACAGAAGGTTTTTTATCTCTGTGTCTCAGTAATTATAGTCATCCAGTGCTGTTAATAATTTGAGGTGAAAAAACTCCCCACAATGAAATTTTGAGATTGTAAAACACTTTAACCTCATGCCATAGCAACTGCTGAAATATCTAGCCACAGGCTGCCTAACTTAGCATGGTTTCAATTTATTATCTTCACCAGAAAATTTTATTTAAAAGTAATAAAATTGTAAGCTTCAGTATTCAGTTAGAAAAAACTACACGCAAATAATCTTTTATGTATGGTGAGCTGTATTTTTTTTATCATGTAGTTTGGAAAATGGATCAGCATGGGACAGATAATCCACAAAGTGAAGTGCTCATAAGTAACCTTGTTTGGTTTTGCTTTAGGCCAGAGAGGGGAAAAAAGGAAAAATGTACAGTAGGCATGAAGAAATATTGAAATTAAAACTAGGTTTATATAGTGTATATGAAAAATGACAATGAAATATGATGGCTATTAAAGAAATTTATTTTAGCAGTTTTAATATTTAACAGCCCTGTTTTATGCAAATTTATAGCCTTATTATCTCCTGGCCTAACCAAAGGATCAGAACAGACTAAGCAATTGATGACCCTAAATTAATATCATGTAGTCATTTCTATAAGTTAATTTCATAGAGTATATTTGCAGTGCCTTGTATAAACTGGAGAATCAGGGTAGTAAAAGCACTGTCATTCTCTGAGCTGATAAAATCTCTGGTGATAGTGCATTCTTATGAGTGAAGGATGCTGTCATCAGTCTCAGCTAAGGGAAGAAGACAAACACAATCAAAACCCAAAACAAACAAAGCAAACATCAAAGCCCAAAAACCCCAAACCACCACCACCAGCAACAAGAAAAAGAAGTGGAAAAGTATATAAAGCAAGAGAGGATTATAATGGTTCTCCCACTCAGCGCATCCACATAATGAGGGCATGAGAAGCTCACGCCTGGCTGACACTTCTTCCCCTGCCTCATTTTTCACTTTTTGGCATGTGATATCAGCTGGCACGTGTCCTCTGAGGGTAGTGTGGGACTATGGCAGCATCTAGTACCAGTAGCTTTCCTTTCTTCCTGATACACAGTCCTGACTCCTCAGGGCTTTTCATCCTTCCCAGCATTAAAAGCTTTTTCAGTTGCTGTTTACATGAAGATTAATGGCTTAGGCATCTGGGAGGTTTGATTGAAATGTACAACAGGATCTGTGCAGGTACATTTAGAAGGAAGCAAACCCAGTCTTGTTAATAAGAATACATTCTTTTAAACTTTTCTGACTAAGCAAGACCACAAGATTTTGCAATTTACTCAGATGCCTCAAATACCTCAAGAAAATGGCTATGGGTGAAGTACTCTCATGCTGATAAAAGGCAATGCTGAAAAGCTGCTGGGCCTTCAGACCACACCCCTTTGGTACTATGGTCTCCTTTATTCATACCAATATAAAAATGATTTCAACTGTGGGTCCAGGTATCAGAGGACAGTATCTAGCTGTGACTTGCTGGCCTTGCTGCATCTCTCTTCAGCTCAACTGCTAGATTCAACAAACTTGCATGAACTGGGCTCATGATGCCATGCCTAGCTGGTCAGAGTGCAGCAAAACAAAGGGCTCAGTTCTACTCTGCTATGTGTTTTACTCTGGGATAAGAGGGAAGGAATTTGGTACATTTCTCTGTTAAAACAGACTTTTCATCCTGCATTAGGCAAAACTCCAGGGAGACAACCTTTCCCCACCCTTAATTAATCCAGAGAGTGAACAGGAGGATGACTAGACAGATGGGACATAATTTGAGTATGGAAAAATTGTCATCATCCCTCTTTAATTAGTGTTATAGGATGGCTCTCTTCAGATATAAGTAGATATGACAAAGATGTGTTTCACATATTCAAGAGGGTAATTAAACTGCCACATGCTCAAACCAATATACATACAGATCTGATTAAAAAGCTGACTCTCTGAAAACAATGATGGATGAGGTTTTAATGCACTTGGGTATTAGGAAAGCAGCAAGAAGGAATTGCTGTGAAATGAATTGCTGCAGTTCTTGGCTGTAAAGGGAAAAAAAAGGGAAAATATATTAAATTTAAAAGAGGGAAAGGCTATAAGGAGGAGCTGAGGACACAAGGGGATGAATTCATGCTATATAGTTTAAAATAATGCTTTAATTATAAAAACAGAGGAGAGCAGGCAGGCTGCGCCAGTCATCAAACCACCACATGTATCTCCGAATAGTTTTGCAGCATGAACTATGCAGGCTGCTTTTTCCCTTCCAGAACATATGGTTGCTCCTCAAGAATGTGTAGTAGGTTAGGAGTTTGTATTTCAGGAGATGAGTTTCAACATTTGCATAGAAGCAGGCCAAAAGGAAACCTAAAGTCTTCGGTTGCTCTAACAGGGCAGGAAACTCTTCTTTGAGTTTCTGGCTTTTGTTTCTGCTTTGCTGTTGACAGAGTTTTTACCCAGTAGTAAAAGCTTGTTTTATCACTTTAAATAGTAAAATCAACTAATACTATTTAAAGTGTATGCAGCAATAATTTTACTGATTTAATTCTTGGTTTAGCCTGCTTTCCTCTGGTGAAATCCATGTGGACTCTTGGAGACAGCGCAAGAGTACATGCACAGAGGAAGAAGCCTGCAGAATTTCCAAAGCTGATCTATAGTCAGGTAGTAGATGTACATCACCCTTCTATCAGCTCACACAACTTGATTGAAGGCTTTCCAAGGGTTGCTCCCTTTATAAGACAAACCTTCAATCTCTTTTGACATTTGGTCTCCAGCTAGAGTCACTGTGTAGACAGAATGGCTGCTACAACTCAAAATCACAGAACAAAATTTAACTGCTCTGAGGTAACATGGAATTGATGTCTTAATGTAACACTGAAAAGTTGTGGAATGAGCTTGTTAGGCAACAAAATTAAGGGAAAAGAGGACTCAAATATGCTCATGTTTTCCTGTCAAAATATTGAATAATTCTATTTGCATGTGAGAAAGTCAGAATAAAAACAAATGCCAGTTCTCTTGGTTAAAGGAAAGCCTGTGTGACAAGTTTGTGCCCAGTCATATTGTTTTCTATTTTCACTGTATCTGCTAAAATGGACACTATATAAAAATAAAAAGCTTGTATGGAAAGTGGTGGTACAGTTGCTTTTATCTGTGAGATGTAAAACGATGCAAAGCAAATGATAAAAGTTGTGGTCTTCCACAGATGCCTTCTCATTCAGCACTCCTGAAGGCTTCAAATCTAATTTTTTCTCCTATGGTGAATCTTATTTCAACGTGCCATTTCATCTGATCATTTCATTTTTTTAAAGTGATGTACTAGTTTGAAAGCCAACCACTGCGAGATCCTGAGTCAGAGCTACAATGTAATAGGAAAATTAAAACAAATGCAATAATACAGAAACATTGAGAGAGTCAGAATACAAGCTGGCACCCTGTTGGTCAGGGTGGTGATAGAAATCTGATTAAATGGTGGCTGCAGTCTTATTGAAGTGATAGATGTGGTTTTGCTGAAGCAGTGATCCTGTTGAAGGGTTTGATCTTCCTCTGAGGTTCAGTGATGGTTATGGAGCTCTTATCCTCTGGAAATTCAGTGGATAAGGCTGCCTGTGGTGTTCCAAATCTCAGTTTTTATCTAGGTAGGAAATGCTTGGCTCCTCACCCTGGGTGGAGCATCTCCCAATGGGATGATGGACTCAATGGCCCATTGACAGAAGAGATCTCCCTGGAGGAAGGATGGCTGATGGAAAAGATAAACATGACTGCCCCACCTGGTTTTAACAGATGGTGATAGAATACATACTTTTGGTTACATCTTACATTGTAACCTAAGACAAGTGAATACCACACTCAGTAGCGGATAAATAGTTTCCTGAACATATTTAGCATTACTTTTGACTTTGTACCTACATCCCTGGCAGAGGGGTGCAGCTAATGAGCAACTTTGACAGTGTAGAATGACAAGATGTTTTCTTCATAACCCTGTATTTTACTGGAAGATTATAGCAGTTCCTAGATTTATTTGATTTTTTCCCCCGCCAAATTAGATATATGATTGCATTCTGAAGGCACAAATGGTCTGACACTTAATATATCCAAACAAAACAGAAATCAGTATCCATTAAAATTGGAGCTATAGTTAAATAAACAAAGTAATATAGAGAATCCCTGGAACCTGCCTCAAATAGAAATTTCAACTCCAGACACTCAGCCAACAGGATCACCCTGTTATTTATTTCCTGCCACTTTCATTATGATTTATTCTTTTCTATATAAATAATCCCTGCACCATACCCAGGGAGTTTCATTTGTTTCATTTTTGCGAGGTAGAAATCATTCATTTCCTGCCAATGGAGCTCATAAAACAATATATTGACAATTACAGCCAGCTGAGCTGGTGGATTATGAGATTAATTATTCTTGTGTGTGATGGCATTTAGCTGCTTTAGGTTTCCAGCTCTGTTATGTTGGGCATTTTCTGTGGACAGGAGGTATGTGTGTAGAAAATGCTGCGATGGACATGGGTCAGGCCTGTGCTGAGGACTCACAGCTCGTCTCCAAATGGGTTGGGGCATGACAGTCTTAGCTGTGGGATTTGCAGCTGATGGTTCCCTGACAGCTGACATTTTGTGAAAATGCCTCTAGTACAATTTGGGTCAAATGCTATCTTTGAAAAGGAATCTCTGGGTTTTATGTTTGGGTAGGAAGTTATTTTCTCTTCTATTTAGAGTAGGTTGCTCGGGATACCCCACAGCTAGTAGTCACCAGTTTTCCCTGCAGTTACCATGAGAAATTATTGCAATGACAGCTGCATTAAGAAATTGATCTGCAGAAAAAGTAAACAGTCTCTCAGATGTTTTGGGCCATGGGCTAGTCAGTGACTGTGATAGCTGTCCCAGAGCCTAGCTATCTGGTGATGCAGAAAGCAGGTTTACTGAACAGGATGGACACTGCTCTAGAAGTTGAAGGAGAAAATTTAAGTGTCAAGTGTTTCTTTCTTTCTTCTTGTCAGGGAAGAGTCACTGGATATGTATTTGGTCCAGACCTCATAAGATCATTGCTTTTGCAGCAGCTCTCTGGGCCAAAGCTGGTGGTGGCCAAGGTGGGGTGAGGCAGTGCCTGTGTGCCTTGCAGTGCTGTGGAGCAGCACTGAGCACAGGGAGCTGTGACACCATGGGGCAGCCCAGAGACAAATGCCTGAGGCACTCTGCTAAACGGGAATGGGGACCAAACCTGACCAAAGAAATGGCAATTGTGGATGCCCCAAATCAGTCACTCAGCCAGCTCAGATGACTGATCTTGGGACAATGTGCCCCCATGCTGAGTTACATCACATCACTGCCTGGTTGGATTGTGAGGGGTCCTTTCTTTTGTGCCCCTTGACACCCTCCTTGGAACAGATATATAAAATAGATATGGCCCAGAGTTGCCATGTAAGATAAATATATACAGAAAACTTCACTCAATGACCCAGTGAAACATCCAAGGACACTTCATGTTCTAAGTAACCTCAGAAAAATTAGGTATCATGTCACCATACAGTGATTGCCCGGTTATATAGATCCCTGAGGAAGGAAGTGTCAGAGGAAACTTTTATATATATACATATATACACACTTATATACATATACATATGCATATATAGACACACACACACACCACACACACACACATATACATATGTGACTTTTATATTTATATTATGTGATATATATATATATGTGTATGAAGGGAAAGGTGGGGAGAGGAAGAGAGAGAATATATATAGAACACCTGTACCTTCAATTGTATTTCACTTCCACGAATACCAGACCTTTAAACTGGCCTAAATGTTAAAGTTTTTTCATTTCTGTTCCTTAATCTATACAACTGCCAACAAGAGCATTATGAAATATTCAGTTAGTTATTACATTTTGTTAATGGTGGCATTTGATTTATCAAAAGTTAATTATGATGAGATTTTACTGGGGAGCAAAGGAACAAGATCTGTGTGGCAGATGACAGAGAGCTTGTTTTGTAAGACTGATATCTGCAAATGTCAGGAGGTCTAACTTGGTAGCTGGTTTTATATTGTCTCAGATATGCAGGAAAGGTCTGATATTTTAAACAGGCAGTGCAAGAGATAGGGAATAGTGTTAATGTTAAGGAAATGCAAATTAACAATGAAAGTGTCATCACTGGATGATGATATAAAAGAAGACAGTATCACCCCCTCCTTCTCTGCCGCCCTTTTTCTGAGAGCAGTTGAGAAGCCTCAATATGAAAATATTTTACTGGCAGCAGCATTTAGGCAGGGATCTAGGAGGGGTCTAAGGGGATGACCAAAGTTTCTTTAATTTCTGGAGTGCTTGGATGCTGTAAAAATCCATGAAAATCTCTGGTCGTCACAATGACAGGTGATGTTTTGCACTCTACCTGAAGTCCCACACTAAATTGGGGAAAATCCCTCAAGTACATTGTGAGGAAAGGGACCGAGTTCAGCCTCTGTCAGTCCGCACCATCTCAGTCCACACTAGATGCTCTGCTCTTGAGCACTGCAGTTATTTCTCAGACAATTCTTTGCACTATCTTTAAGAATTAATGCAATTGCAGGTGTTTTCATTTGGGTTTTTTTCCCTTTTAAATATGCTTTCTTTAGAGTTGAAGCATTTTCAAAATTGACATCTGGCCCATTGGGGGGAAACAAAAACCCCAACAACAACAACAAAAAACCAAAAAAACCCAAAAAACAAAACAAAAAAACCCCAAAGAGGTTTCAGATGAAAATTGACCTTAGCTTGCTCACTCAGTGATTTGTTTGTTTTTTACGTGAATACACAAAATTTCATACAAGATGTAGAATGGCCAGTCCCAGTTACCCAAATGATCTCTCAGTGTGTCTGATTGGAACCTTTCAGAGTTTCATAGTAATTCTTGAGCCTGTGCTGGGGTGCATCAACTTGTGGTTTGGATTGTAGGATGGAGACTTATGGAGCTGTGCTGTGGTGTGATAACACAGCACATGTAAGAGGAAATTTGATTCTGCCCTTCTGAAAGAATGCATAATAAGGAGCAAAGTAGAGTACCTCACTTTCTATGGTCTTGAACACTACTTTAATTCAGGACAATGCATAGGTGGGGTGAAATTACCTTCTGAAAGATGCTTTAGCTTAAGGGAAGAATTTTCCTGATACTTCTCTACTTCTCTCTGGCCTTTAAAAGTACCGTTCACTTTTCTGTGCAAATATTGTGTAAGTCAGAAATAGCTTTATTTGTCACAAAATTGCATTCCCAAAATTGAGCCTGTTAAGGCTGAACAGTTTTTAAGGAAAGACAGGAAAGGAGTTTTCCTTTGTAATGTTTAACCTTCTTCCAGAACATTACAGTTAAGTGGGCTACATTTCCTGTTCCTACCTCAAGCCATATTTAATCAGAATCAGACATAATTTCAAACTGAAATAAAATGCACTTGTTCTCTGAAACTCCTCTGTCTCCATTTTAATCTTTCCGGTCAGCAAATCAAATAGCAATAATATGCCTCCACTTATTTCCAGTTGATGCCCTTCTCATCTGAAATTGCTTGTTTCTTTGAACAAGCACTAATAAAGAAATGTTCTTTCATCTGGAAGAACAATGCTGGAAACATTTCAGAAGAGAGCATTAAAATGTGGCAGATTTTGGTTACGACTGAGCTAGTCTGTACACAGTGGAAGCATACAAATATCAAGTGCTTTGTGCTCTGAAATGCTCATGGTTTAACATTGGCAAGGCTGGAGAGAGGGGATGGTTTGACAGGTATAGGAGATAAAGGAGTTGGACTAAAAGCCTTTGTGCATTCCTCTGCTCCCTCCTCTGTGCTACACACCGTTTCTTCACAAACGTCTGTATGGTCTGCTAGAAATGATTTTATACCCGCCAGCCAGATTTCCCCAAATAAATATTTTTATACTTTCAGGTATGAGGTGAAATGTGATACAGTCAGATATTTTATCTGAAGCCACAAAGTGGAATATCTTTTCATCATGTTCATAATCTCATTTTTTTGTGAAGAAGAGCAATTCCAAAAAGAAATGGAAGCATTTGGTTGCATTACAGTCTTTTCTTAAGCAGTTGGTTTAAATCCCACATTGGGTTAAGTGTGAATAGAGAACTATCTCAAGCTGAATAGCACTTTTCAGTGATTTACAAGTGCTGAAGTTTTCTGATCTGATGAATGATTATTTCATTTTTGGGCAGTTGAAGGAATCCTGGTAACAGATGCTATCATGAACTGTAAACAATTCAGCAGAAATTGGGGTATTTATTTACTTTAGAGTTAGTTCCTGCATCTGATAAATTGTGACCAATAATAATGCATGACAGACTTGGCCAATATATCGATGTACTTTTGCCAAAGAGTTTTCAAGACACCAAAAGTTTGGTGGTCTTGAGAGAGGATTTACGAACTACAGCACTCAGCTGCAAAGAAACTGTGGTAGTGGGGAGAAAAAGTGCCATGAGGGAAAATTCCTTTTGTTTCTAATGAAAGGCAAACAGTATTGTAAGGTTGCAATAGCTCTTGACTGAATCACCAAATCCTAGATCTGCTCAGTACTGTAGAGACCAGAAGTGTCACAATATTAGCAAATAGCAGAGAGCTTCAGGAGGATCCAGTGTAGGACACATAGCATATGGCTTTTTACTGGCTTGTTGGTTTTGACATCAAAGCATTTTACAGAAGATTAGAGCTTAAAGTATATAGTCATTGGGAAGATAGAAATAATAATCTAATTTAAATCTTTAGTGCTAAATCAGTTATTTTGCAACTTAAGTTTCTAGTAACAGGAGAGGAGCTTTTCTTCAGGAGTCAGTTGTAGTGTGCCAGGGCTAATCTTGCACAGATTGTGTGGCTATCCAAATGCGTGTCACAAGGGTGAGAGTTGTCACATCTATGCAGCAGCCTGGTTGCTTGCATTATTATGGGATGCCCAGACATTTTTATGATGGAGCAAAAATTGCTTTTCCTGACTGACAACTACAGGTTTTCAATGCATAAAGATGAGGTACTGAATACTCTGGGATAAAATTCTCACTACAGCACATCCTTGGGGAAGCATTGAAAAGGGATCCACACCTCCATGAGAGCACCTATGAGACAGTGTGGAGGGACATTTACTAGTGTGCAAGTGTTTCACAACATTTCAGAAGTGGCTAGGGTTGCTGGCATTGGTCCTGAAAGGTTTCACTGGTTGATGGGTATTTACATTTTGCTAATAAATGGGTGGATCCTGATTTAAGTATGTTAATGTAGTTTAAGCTTTGTGAGCTGAGCAGTTCACCCTTGTAGTATATGTGTGTGTATAATTTCTGATTATATTTGTGATTTATACTTCCTAATCATGTAAAGTCCACAAGTCAGTTATTTCCTGATTTTGCAAGTCCAATGCCTCTTATGTAAAGATTACTCTTTCTAAAGGAGTTACCAGTGTTCTGTTTGTTTCTTTAAACACCAACACCCCTGTTTATCTATTTCCTTCATACAGATGGATAGTTGGAAGTAAACATAAAAAACGCCAATAATAATACTGTTTAGAGAGAAAACTTATTTATTCAACATCTTAATTTTTCTATATTAAATACAGTTTTCTGTTGCCTTTGTAGATCTTGATATACCTACTGCCTTTCTGTTTTGGGAGATGGGTACTTGCCACGTGGGGGAAAAGAGACCAAGAAATGCTTTGCAGCCAAACACATGCATAAGGTACACAGAATGCAATTCATTATTTCAAATTTGTTGTGTTTCTTTTCAATTCACCTAATATTGGTAAGATGTCCCTTGATAAATGGAAGCTGTTTGTCTGTTTCTTCTTCCTGGAAATAAAGGCAATAGTCCCATTTGTTATTTTTCTGGTTTGTTTACTGCAGATATTAAGCAACGACAAAGAGCAGAAACAATGACTTTCCTTGACTTGTGGAGCTACACAGCATCACTTTTCTTGCTGCCTTTGCCAAAGCTGAAGTAATCTGTGGAACAGATTCAAATGCTCAAATGATATGTTTGTGTGCAGCTGACCTGGATGCCACAGTGGACAGCTGATGGTGCATTTAACTGCAACATTGCTTCACTTGCCTGCTTCTTATTCTCTTTTTGAGTGACTAGTTGAAGGGAGTCCCTAGATTTCATTGCGCATGAAAGAAATTACTGAAAGCTTCACAGCAAATGCATTGGGAATTTGTTTTAAATTCCCAGGCAATCCAGCCAATCTAAACCTATATGCCTCATTAGTCAAAACAAATTTAAAACTCTTGGTACAAACCTTGTTTATCTTGCAGCCCGCATTAAAAAATTCCAGTGTATGCATCCATGGCATACTATTTATAAGACATCCCGTCCTTTAGTGGCCCCTCACAGCCCTTTTGCACAGCAGAAGTAAGTTTGCAACATCATGGATTTTCCTCCCAGGCTAACACCTTTTGTCTTGAAATACTTTGCTGCCTTTACGTACGCAGGTTGGACACAGAGGTTGCTATCCTGGTTCTTCTAACTGCAATACAGATTTCTGCCATGTGCTGACAGGAAAACTAAATAGTGGGACCTTCTAGTCTGCAGCTTAGCCCTCCAGACAATTAGAGTTGTTTGACTGTAATGTGGAGCTGTTTTGATCCTGGATTGCTTTATTACCTCCTGTACTCTGAAGAGAAGGATGCCTGTTGCAGAGGGGCAGGCAACAGTACCAGCTCCAGACTCTGTCCATCCTGGTGTTTATACACCCCAGGGAAATCTAATGAGTCTTTTTATTACATTCTGTGTTCACCTAGTCAGACCCTAACCCTCAGTTTATAACTCCAAAATATCTATTTGTCTGAGCCATAATCAGCAGAGAATTGATCTTATGTGGCGGCTATGAAAGCTGATGACAGTGCTTGTGACCCTGCAGTGCAATTGAAATATAAGGGATTTAATTAACTCTGAAACTTGCCACCTTAAGCCATCAGCTGAAGTGGTCTCCAGCTGGTGGTTTCCATGTTGTGACTTTCTGTTTATGCTTTGCTGTGCAATCAGTTTTACACCTTTATTACACCTCTTGCATTTTGCTTTGACGAAATACCATCACTGTGGAAACAGTCTCCGACATAAGACTGAGCTGAGGACTTTGGTCTCACCCGATTTCTTTCCCTCATGTCAACCACTGTTGCTTACTTTATTCTTTTCTGATTGGAGAACAAAGCACATGCTGGGTGAGTGGTTGGCTGACTAAACCTTTTTAGATATCTGCGACAAGGTCAAAGGAACATTGGAATTTTGTCTCTCTGCGCCTATGTGTAGTGGCCTCCTGGGGCCTTTCTGTTAATTGGGTAACATCATTTACACTGGAAAACTCAGAAAAGCTGAAGTTCCTAATAGCAAAACTAAGCAAATACATTTTAAAGTCTCCAAAAATCTAATAACAAGAAAAAAAAAACCCTATAAAATAAACCAAAGAATGCAAAGGTTTCCCCCAAATGTTTTACCAATTGTTTCTCACATTTTGATTTAGTGAATTCCCAAAGGTTTTTTTTTTGGTTGTCTAGACTGCAAAACTTAGGCTATTTGAATTTTTTTCCCTTGCTTTTCCACCCCCAAAGCCACTATTTCTACTTTTGGAGTATTACTCTCACATAATATCCTACCCATTGTGGGTTTGTCAAAATCATATTTTCTTACTGATAGCTAGCACAGTAATCTTTCCTCTTTTTGAGCATGCCTTTGCTTGCTGAGGACATGAGCTATAAGTCAAAGGCCAAAATCCTGTTAGTTTACTGAATCCCATTTCTCTCCAAGTGTAACACTTGCTCATAAATACACTCAAATGCTCCATGGACTCTTTTCATTACTTATCACATTCTTCATTTAACTGAGTTTTTTGAGAGAATAGTTGCACTGTTGAGATTGAGTTGGTTCATTTTGGTGAATGTGCATTGCAATTGAGAAATTTTCTAACGTTCATGGGATTTAAACAGTGAATGCTCTTACCTTGATTCATGAAGGGAACCCTGCAATTAGCAACCAGAGCACTTGTTAATTAAATAAACATTAAATGCTGCAGTAGATGACTTCATCAATATTCTCTGACCATCAGTGGGGATAGGGAGGGAAGGCAATTTAATAGTGATTGGACTTAGCAGCACATTTTCATCACAAGTGGTCATAAATATAGTTGACTGAATAATTCATTGCAGACAATACTCATGAAGGAGCCAGCTCCTTGTTCCCTGCTCCTAGTGATTCACAAGCTTTGCCCACATGAACAATGTCTGTTGAGCCCCATTAAATCCATGAGGAAAGGGCATTAATTTCTGGAAATGTGTTTTACTATTGCTATGTATTTGCCAACTAGCAGAGGTTATTTTATAGGCAATTCAAAAACTGTTTACTTTGACTGTCTCTCATTTAACATTCAATGAATGAACTTGGCCAGCTTAAAAGGATGAGGCTAGAACTTTGTGGAGACAAATAAATTTGGTAGAAAACTTTTAGTTTTTGAAACATATTTGTTTTATTATAAAACTGAGGAGAGGAGGATATCACGTATAATAATCAAATTATACAACATATGTCAAAGCCAATAGGTGTTCTATCAACAATATTTTTTCCCCTCCTGGAGTTTGAACTCATAATAGCCCTGAGTAACTGGAAATGAAAGTTGACAAGCAAAAGTGAGATTTGTCATGTTTTGACAGTTTTACTTTTGTAGGCCTAGCTGAAAGCAGCAATTCTGCAGATGAGATTCTTTTGACAATGATGACAGTGTTTTTGTCAAAAGCATGTATTTTTTTAGAATAGTTGTGACTAATTTGATTAATTTTGAGTGCTTTTTTTCCCCACATTGACTGTACCCCCTCTCCCAAAAGAAAAAAAAAACAAATCCCCTGAACCCTGCTGATCATGAGTGGACTGCTTCAGTTCTGAAAACAGCAAGTCTTTCCACTGACTCCTCCTCCTTTCTGTATCTAATTTATTTCCTATTTAAAAAAAATTATTTTAGTACTTTTCCAATTTACCTCTGTGTGACTGTTGATTAAATAACTTCTGTCTCCTACTTTTTCACCCCCGCTGACTCTTGTCCACTTGTAGACAGCTCTTAATTTTACAATTGTCTGGTGACAGTTTACACTAAAAGAGGGAGGTGCTCTTAAACAGGCCATTGCCCAAGGAATATCTGTTGAATCAGATATTCAGTAGTTCGTGTAGAGCAACAATGTGGCTTCAAGAAATGGTTCAAAATAGCCAATTTACCTTCTCTTGTACACTTGCCTTTCTGTGCTTACAGTTGTTGCATAAAGGACGTTGTGTACACAGATGTTGTGTAACAGATTTCTATCTGGCCTTCTTTTTCCTAAATATCCATTTAAGGGACAATTAACGAAACTGTCTAAATTCCCTTCTGAACCTTCAAATTCTGACTCCCTCTACAGAGATCTTGTGGTTCAGCACTCTAAAATTTTGCAATCCTCTGTAGAAAGGAGCATTTCTGTGCATTTACAGATGTTCTTTTATTTTCAGTGAATACCTTGCTCTTATCTTATATTTTTGTTTCTTTTAGGAAAAGGGAATACAGTTAATTATGATTCCTCAATTTTTTCTCACTTTTCTGTTTTAGAAAACTTATTATCATCTGCATCAGACTTGTTGCTAAAGCAAATGATGTCATCCTTTCTTGGTGCTAATTTTAAGACAGCTGCTTCTTTCTCTTACAATACTCAAGCACAATACGTGACTATAATAAGTATGTGGTTACAACTGCAAAATTACAACCCTTGTGTTGTTCTTAGTACCTGCCTTCTTGAAGGCAAATTTTTTTTTTGTGGACTCCCACTGCACATTAGATCTAGGTAGGTGAAAAAACATACAAAAATAACTTCAAAATCTATTCTGAGATGTGGTGTCATATACTGGGGTTGCACTGTTCCTCCAACAAGCTTTTTATTTGTTTGCTCATTCAAATATATAACATCTTTATTTTATTTAGCTAAAAGTTTTAGAGGCTTTAAATCTCTTAATAAAAGAGGTGGTTATTCCTTGTGATGCTGCACCTTTATAAAATATCCAATAAACTCCTCACCAAATAGCTAGATTAAAATATGAAAATTAATATTACTTTACCTCACATCATCCTTACAAATTTAATTTCTAGTTGTTGTTGAAAAGGTCCACAGAAGAGAGACTGGAAGATAGATGCACTAGTAGCTATTGGACAATATAAACCAGTTGTAAAGCCCAACACAGAAAGCTGTGAAGCTCTGTTGTATAAACTCTGAGATGTTATCTTAGAGCAAGTAGCAGTCCCATTGTTGTATTTCCCTTCAAGCAAGTGATGCTGCTGGTCTCATTTGCAATTTATGTATGGATGTAAAGCAGCTACTGAGATACTGAAGATAAGCATTGTAATTAAAATCACAAAAGAAGAGAGTTTTGGCCAGGACAGAGTTAATTTTTTTCACAGTAGTTGTTAAGGAGCAGAGCTTGAAGCCATATGGGCTTGTCAGGATTGTTCTAAACTGCTACTCAGAGACATAAAATAGTAGTTGGATATCTGCAACATTAAAGCCAGTAATTCCTAGAGTGAGCACAGTTGCTCTAAGCACAGTTTTCCATTAGATTTCTGCCCTCCTAATCAGCAGAGTAGCTCCTGTATCCTGTACATGAAAATACCGCAATTGCAATACTTAGCCCATGCCTTTAAAGCATGTCAGACTGGAAGGTTAATGCATACATATTTGTCATTAAATTTAAATGAGTAAAGTCTTAGGATGACTTATTTATTAAATTATTATACCTTTCTTTAGGCTTGGAAGGATCTGTTGAGGAATAAAGAAAAATGAGTGGAATTTTATTTCTATCTTCTTTTAACTGACCTTATATCTTTCTTTATACCAGCATCTTTTGTTAATATACATCACTGTTCCCCTTTCTAAAAGAAGGCCATACAATTGAGATAATAGAGGCTCAGTTTAAACAAAGATACCTAAATGCCTGACTTGAAAAGGGAAGACAGAATAATTTTTGTTCCACTGTAATTGAGAATTTAATGTTTTGGGAATGAACTATTCATTCAGGTAATGTTTATGTACTTTGAAACATTTAGTGGACAGAATGAAAGAAACAGTTCTGGAAGAACATATAATTTCTCTTCATTTGTGGATGGTTCATTGATCACTATCTACAAATGTTATCTATTTAGGAGAAATTGGCAGTTTATGAATTAGAAACTGGAATAATTTGGCAGAAATTATTGTTTTCACAGAATCAAAGAATCTGCTGAGTTGGAAGGGACCCATGAGGATCATCAAAGGCCAGTTCCTGGCCCTGCACAGCACCATCCCCAGAAATCACACCGTGTCCCTGGGAGCATTGTCTAAACACTTCTTCAGCTCTGTCAGGCTTGGTGCTGCGACCACTTCCCTAGAGATCCTATTCCAGTGCCCAGTCACCCTCTGGGGGAAGAACCTTTTTTGATATCCAACCTAAACTTCCCCTAACTCAGCTTCAGGCCATTCCTTTCAGTCCTGTCACTGTCACCACAGAGAAGAGATCAGTGCCTGCCCCTCCTGCTCCCCTCACAAGGAAGTTTTAGACTGCAATGAGGTCTCCCCTCAGTCCCCTCTGGTCTGAACAGACCAAGTGACCTCAGCCACTCCTCATACCGTTTCACCTCAAGGCCCTTCTCCATCTTTGTTGCCCACCTTTGGATGCTCCCCAACAGCTTAATATCTTTCTTATTCTGTGTCACCCAGATCTGCCCCCAGCACTCGAGCTGAGGCTGCCCCAGCTCAGAGCAGAGCAGGACAATCCCCTCCCTTGACGTGCTGGCAATGCTGTGCCTGATGCCCCCCCAAGGACAGTCTTGGCCCTCCTGGCTGCCAGACCACACTGAAGTGCACTGAGAACTGTTGATTAAGCCATCAATTTTGATTTATTAGTTAATTTCTATGGTAACATTTTGTATTGGCATAGAAGGAGCAGAAGAATTGGTGCTATGTGCCTCTACTCTCTAGAGCACCATGTGGCAATTCTGTAAATGTGGTCCTACAGTGGTTAATATGTTGCTGGTTCATACACGTTTTAATTAACACCTGCTCAATTTAGTCCTACTCAGTGAACTCTGTGATGGAGGGAAGCAAGAAATAATTGCAGTGCAGCAAGAATTTTTCTAAAATGAAGGGTCTTATTGTTCAGAAAGTATGGATACAAGAAAGCTGAAGAATACAGAAATAGCAGCAGGAGTCCCAGGAGAGTGGATGTCTTGATGGCTCTGATGATCTGTCTGAATTATTTAGTCACAAAACAGGTTTTACTCCAAGTTGCCAGTATCCTTGAGTAGGCAATAAATCTTAGTCTAGTGGAAGGTCAGAGAGCACTGGTCGTGGTTGCGTGCTGTAGTAGCTATAGTATCACAAATAGCTGCTCATGGCTCAGGCAGGTATGCTCTGGGTAAAATCCTGGCTGGATGAGTGGGCCCAGAAAGAGGTGGTGAATCATGGCACAACCAGTTTTTGACTGGTCATTAGTGGGGTTCCCCAGGGCTCAGTATTGGAGCCAGTCCTGTTTAATATCTTTATTGATGATCTGGAGAGGAGAACTGAATGCATCTTTAGCCACTTTGCAGTGACACTAAGTTGGGCAGGATTGTTGATCTGCTGGAGAGTAGGAAGGCTGTACAGATGGACCTGGAGAGCTGGATTGATGGGCCAAGGCAAATCATACAAAGTTCAGCAGTAACCCCAGGAAGTTTGGGGCAGAGTGGCTGGAAAGTGGCTCAGATGGAGAGGACCCTGGGGTACTGAGGTGCAGGAACATTTAAAAGCAGAACAGTGATGTTGGTGAAGCGTCTGTAGCACAAGTTTTATAAGAAAAGCTGAGGGAACTGGGATTGTTTAGCCTGGAGCACAGGAGATCATATCCCTCTCTACTGCTACTTCGAAAGAATTGTGTTGAGGTGAATGTTCAGTCTCTTCTTCCAGGTAACAGGTGATACAACAAGAGAAAGTATTGCACCCAGAGGAGGTTCAGATCAGGTATTAGGAAATTTCTTCACTGAAAGTATTGTTCAGCATTAGAATGGCTGTTCTGGGAAGTGGTTGTGTCGCCATCCCAGAAGTATTTAAAAGATTAGTAGATGTGCCACTTAGAGATAAGCTTTAGCGGTAGACTTGAGAATTATGGGTGAATGGCTGGACTTGATTTTAAAAGTCTTTTCTAACCTAAATAATCCTATGATACTGTAACAACACAAAATCTCTTTTTGATTTGAATGCAAAATCCCTCACCTATACTACCACCAAATGCTTAAGTGGTCTTTTTACAGGTTCTGTAACTCCAGTTTTTAACTCAGTTTTTAATCCCCTCAAGTGCTTTCATAGATTTTGAACATCACCCAGCTTCCCACTGTTCTCTTAACCATTATCATCTTTTACTTGGTAAATTAATCTTACCATGTATATCATATGCTCCATTAATATTTTTTCCTGTTGAAAGGATATCAAGCCCTAATCATGAAACATTTTTCAAAGTTGTAATCCAGCTAGCTTCCCAACATTGTGCATATTGTTCTTTCTTCATCCATTGTTTTATTTTTTTAAAATGATATCTCAGAAAGTCTGCCAGCCTTAAGCAAATTTTATGTGCCATTTCTTATGGAAGTTAAATGAGATCCTAATCTACAGAGATATTTTCATGAGTTTGGATTGTTATTTGTCTTTTATTAGTATTACTGGTTTGACAGAAAGCTGTCTTTGGAGGAAGCTGAAACCCAAAATATATTGATATGTATGTGCTAGGACATTATTTGTTCCTTCATTTGGAATGCCATAATGCCTGAACCAAAATCTAGCAAACATATATACGCACATTATGTCTTCCAGAATTGAGAAGATGCTATGTAAAGTATGCTTCAGAAGAAAATGTTAATTATTTTTTAGTTAAGACAGATGTTTTTAAAAACTCGAGTTTTTAAAATTATGCCAGTTTGCTTCTTCTTCAACAGAACTGAATGGAGGCGTTTTAATTCTAATATACATCACACTAGTAACTTTTTTTGGCTATTTAAAGGCTCATCATGTCACCAAAACTGCTGGTGGACAGTCTTATTCTCTTGGTTGTCTTTTCTAATCAAAACCAGGAAACTTACAGTAATTTTGTCAGTTGGTTTGTCTGATTTACTCCTCAGACTAGCCTGAGACCTAAATATTGCTAGGGATTTTATACAAGTCAGGCCACTAATCTTCAGTCACTTAGAGTCACTTAGAATTTCTTCACTTACATCAGAGGAGCAGGGCTGGGATGACTGTAGTCTCCTTTGGGTGACCCACAAACATGTTTGGGCATGGGGTTAATTTCTCCCCTTTGCTTTCGTCTTTCACTTTCTATACTGTATCTCCACTTGAGACTCTGTCCTTTTAAACTACACGACCCAATTTTTTCCTTTTCTTCCCCAAATTATGTGAATTTATAAAGAATTCTCAAATAATTAATTTAGAAAGCCCTGACATAACAAAAAAAGCCTAATACTTAGCTAATTCAGAGCCTGCTTTGATATTTTTTATTCTATAACTTGCTAAAGCATGTCTGCCATAGGCACAGCAAATTTAACAGATTTTATCTGCCCTTTGCTGGATCTTTGAAACTTGATTAATATACTTAGTAAGTGGAGGCTTGGGCTGTTTTTTAGAGTTGTGCCAGCCAGATTATCGTTCCTTTTTTATTATTGTTACTCTTTATCAGGCATCCATTTCCATTGTAATGCATTTTGTGCTGTAACAGAGCTCTGCTTTCAAGCAAAATGTTGTCTGTGGTATGAAATGCAGTTGGGAGAGACTATATTATTTTCTCCATAATGATCAATGAGCTTGAAGTTTGCTTGAGCAACACTTTTTTTAGCTGGGCTAAGCAGAAAATTGTATGAGTGTATTAAATAAATAAGAGGCTATTCCTTAATTGTGGAGAGGAAACACCAGCTCTAATGACTTTAGAAAGAATTACTGTATTAATAAAAATTTTGCATCAGGAGATTACTTTCATGTATTACCTCATTATGGGTAAATTTATCACTGTTGGTGGGAGGGCTGTAGAGTTTGGTGGAAAATAGAACAGAGTTACTTTAATAATAGAAATATTTAATATATAAGTAATGATCTTTGGAATTATAATTCTTCCGATTTTATTCTGCTTTTGCTATTGGTTTGTCTTGGAGAATTGCTGCCCCTGACAAAAATGTTCTCCACTTGTTGGAAATGTGTGCAATGTTTTTCTCAATTAGGCTTACAAAGAAGTTGTACAATGGTTGTTGCTAAAGTATTTCTCAAAAGTGAATCATCTAGAAACCAAAAATGTAAACTTTTACATAATAGGTATTTTTAAATTGTATTGGTAAAATAGACACAAAACAAGGAAATGTTAGTATATTAATTTCAGATTAAGGATTATACACTGTGTGCAGGTCATTTTTACCAGGTTATAATTGTTTATTTTAACCATTACGAATAGAAAATGACATTGCTAAAGCGGTTATTAATTAGGAATATACTCTCCCCCTTATATATGCAAATTTTTATCAAAATTTTAGAGTCTACAGAAGTAGCAGGGTATTTCTGGAACTGCTTTCTGAATAGAATATTCAGTAATTAAAACAGACTGCTAAATTAATTGATCTTCTGGACATATATATGTGGTGCTAATTTCTTTGCTATTATTTGTTTCTTTTTTTCCCTTACCCACCCTGCTTTATTTGCAGTTGGAGATAACTGTTCAGCTGTCCATTCCAAATGGTAGAAGAATGACTTCTCATCCCTTTATTGCAGCAGAACTGTAAGAGAGTTAGCATTTCCAGTATCATAGTTCTCTTTTGCAGACAAAATAAAGCTGACCTTTTAATATTTTCCTGCAGTTCAAGACCCTCGTTGTAATTTGTTTGCTGGATTTTCTCCTCCTTTTAAGCACAGGGAAAAAACCTGAGGCAGAACCTCATCCAGTGCTTTGACACTGCTCTGTATGGCTGAATGGTTATCTCCCATGCTTTCCAGAAAATACAGCTGTCAGTAAGACTTGACTAAGATTGTCTTGACTGAGATCTGCTTTTCATGAAGCAGCATCGTTAACTTAAAATCAGTTTGCTGGCTAATATAAACTGGAAACGGTTTCTTTCACAGCATTATTGTTGCCAAGAGTAATCCTTTCTGTATCTACTAATTTTGAATTTACTTTTTCCCATTTGACACTTTTTGCTTGACATTTGAGGATTTTTATGGCTTTTTTCTGCATTAGCTCTGAAACACAAAAAGCTTCCTAATATTGCTGTTTAAAGTGTTGCATCACTCATATCATAAGCAGAAAGATTGATTACGTCTAAGAAAGCCACTCGAGTGTCCTTTCAAAGAGTTAGAAAACTACTGATAACATGCATAAAGAGTTTAATTGGCTATGAAATTATCTTCAGTTTCTCAGTTCTCCCTGATGGAATTAATAGTTTGACCTTATTCATGGGCTCGACCAACAGGAAACCAGTCCACAATGATTAACAGCTGCCTCTTTTCCATACATTTTTATGAGCTTGTTCTCAGTTAACTCCACTATTCTCAATAAATTTGAATATCCTTATAGTAAGATAATTAATTGACTTGTTTTTTAACTGAGTAGGACTCTGCTCAACATTCCTTTCTCATGCTCCTAATCCGTGTTAAAATCAATTGTGTAATTAATTCTGTTTTAAAAACTCTAGTAATAAGGCATTTTAATACTTCACAGCTCTCTATTTCAATGCTTATTTTCTCACTTGATCTGCAGTCAATGAGCCTATACTTTCCATTTACTCTTTTTTGATTGTGTAAATGCAGTACAGTGTTTTCTGTTCATATGCTGAGTATCTTTGGCCAGTTTTAACTTGTACCTCTGTCCTTATGGTTTCTAGTCATATATTGCTGCACTATTCTTTTTTGCTACTTTTGTGTGTTGTGTTTTGATTTTCAGAGATGTTTTTAAAATTTAGTCATAGCTGTATCTTGCCATTTTTTGTATCTTTCACTTCTTTGAGAGAGACTTTCATGTCATGCTTTCTTATAGTACCCTTTATAATCTGAAAGCTTTCCTGAATAACTCTAGCGTCTGCATTATCTACTCAAGATACAGTGCCTATTCATAGATTACCTTATTTTTTGTCTTAGTGCTCAATCGGAAATATTTTTCTGAGGAAAAATTATGAAAATAAGAATACTACGATAGCAGCATAACTAATACATTAAAACAGTTCAATAATTATTCTAAATGCTTGTGATTTATTTAGAATTGCCTCTATAATTTTCAATGACACTGAAGTAAGACCGGTTAGTTCCAACTGGTCAGTTGGAGTGCATGAAATGGAATTACAGGAGTCCAATAGCCAGGGGTAAAAAAAAAAA
>PYHW01009260.1:1787632-1801807 GCA_013186435.1 Turdus rufiventris | reverse complement strand
AATTGTTATTCCGGATAAGAAGTTTGGTTTGTTTAATTTTTGGTAAAGTGAAGCCTCTTGTCAGCAATCCAACATACAACCAGGTCTAGTGGAAGGTTGCCTGCCCACGTCGGTGGGTTTGGAAGCAGGTGATCTTTGCAATCCATTCTGATCCATTCTATGAGCTATGATTCTAGGTTTCACGTAGCTAAAGACTACCTCTACATGAATTACATCTAAGTGATAAAATACAGCAGATGATGTAATCATAACACTATTGAGAGAGTTTTACACACTGCATTTATCGGTGTAATGTGATAAAGTCACTGTTTAAAATATTACATAACTTGATAATATCTTCTTTGTTCAGTGATACAGACATATATGCTTCATTCCTGCTAAGGTTTGGAGAGCAGTTTTACTTTAAAAAGAATAAAGAATTCACACCTTTTACAGCAAGATCTGATGCTGTTCTTTTAGATATTGCAGCTGGGCTTCCTTTGAACACAGATTAGGACTAAATATTTATAGTGCTAACCAAACCAAGTACAGTGACCTACACTTGCATGCCATAGTCTCCTCTGTGTGAAAGCACAGTCATGTACAAAACGTTGAACTTTGCACACGCTACTGGGTGCAACTGATCTTGAAGCACATTTCCTTTGTGAAGGCTGACTTGAAACTCACCAAAGCCCATAAGAATATTCCCATCAGTTCTTAAGTCTTTGTGTTAGGAATATAAATTAAACCTCTCCTTTAGAAAAAACTTACAAGAATGTATAAAGTCATCCAATCTCTTCAGAAAGCTTTCAGGGAGTAACTGCTCTGTTATTTTTGGGGTTTTTGCTTAGGTATGGGTAGAACCTGGAGCTGTGCCTGTTTTCCTGGTGCCTGACTAATTGTGCTCTTGAGGATAAAATTTCATGAGGTAAGGGATGATTTAACTTCTCAATTTATCAGTCGTTTGAAAAGAATATGTTAAATGTCTTTGTTTTTGTTTGTTTTGTCCAGATAGTTTGTGCAGTTGTATTTCTCTGCTTTGTCTCTAAACTCAAAGTCTGCCCTTTTCCCACATGGTTTTGTGATTATTCCATGACTTTTTATTTTCTTTTTTAAATCTTCAGTTAGTTTTGATGTGTTGTTTCACTTAAACCCCATTTCTGACTCATTTGACTCATCATAAGGATGTGTTTTCCTTATTTCTGGTAGAATAGAGACTTATTTACACTCATATTTTCATTAATGTGTAATCAAATTATTTGTAAAAATTTGATGAAAATGTTGCTGTTCTTTGTATTTCTGGAAAACTGCAAGTATTTTATTAAAAAAAAATCAGCTGGAAATGTATTTATGTTAGCTAAGATTTTACATATTACCTGCTGTATAAACCAGCAATCTCATGCATGTTTTCTGATTTCCCAAAACACCATGGCAGGGGAGGAGGCACATGAAGGGTGACTGAGTTTGGGTCCATCTGTGCCGTGTGACCATGGCAGTGTCCAGTACCTTCTAAGCTGAGCTTCAGCACCAGCATGTCAGAGCACCAGTGACCTATAGAGCAGCTGTCAGACCTGTAAGGCTAAGTGTGTGTGCTGTGCTTTCCTGGGGTTTATGATGACTGATTACAGTCAGTGGCCACTCTCAGTGCAGAAATGCAAATCCAGTGTCAAAACAGCAAAAACCCAAGTAATCCTCCTACATCTCTGCATGCTCTATCAGTGTAGTGATAGATATTTTTAAATCTCCTGCTGAATCAAGCTAAGTCCTAAAATTCCTAAAGATTCATAACTTGTTAATGAAATTTCTGGTTTATCCAGATGCTGCTGCAGCACGAATAATAAGATATATTGGCTTTGTAACACCTATGCAGAAAACTTGAATGAAGGCGGCTGTATGTAATTTCTGATCATTGAATCACTTGAAGGTGAAGCCTTGAAGGCTTACATTTGGGAAGTGTGATTTCTTACCAGAATGCCTGTAAGTAGGACATCTTTTGGGACAGGATATCCCCAAATATTTAACACCATTAATCTTCACTTTGGATGCTGTAAATTGTGGAGGTTGACATATAACTAAAACCCCCTAACTTTAAATGTATATTAATAGCCAAACTTAAGGAAAAATTATGTCTCACACAGTCAATGTGCTTAAGAAGAGTTGTGTCAAAATCAAAACCCCGTGGAATGCTACAGGGTTGAACTGTTTCCTGCTGAAGTGCTTTTGAAGTAGGGGCTACATAACATTATTTGCAAAAATGGTGAATCTTAATCTGAGTATCATGGATCATTCCTTCCTACGGGCCAGATTGGTCTTGGGTGTATCTCGGTAAATCCTGTGTCTGAGTTACAGTATGTTTCTCTTGGACATTTCTAGAAGTGCAAAGTCAGTAAGTATTGAAGTATAATACTTTCAAAGAAGTCCATAGTTTTCAAATTCTTGATTATGTATTTTCTATATTGAAAAGTCATTCAATATAGATTTATCAAAAATCATTTTGAAGTATGCCTTTTTGCCAAACATCTGTTTACTGCAATCGAAAGTAAGTACAGAACTGTGAAAAGACAATTTATTGTCATTACACTTAATTAGCACTTTAAATGGTAGTTATTGTACTTGAATATACTTAAATAGTATACTCAGAGTACATATATAACAGAAGCACACTTATGCTTCTGTCTGAGTGGTCCACTGTCAGTCAGGAGTGAGTGTGTGTCAGTCACTGTGTTTGATCACAATGTGTTTGTCAGTGGGGAGTAACAGACACACAGCAAATGCCAACTGGCAAGGGCAAAGGCAATGGTTAAAAAATTTGGCCTGGAAAATGTAGGAATAGCAGAGGGTCCTGTGAAATGGGAACAACATATGTGCAGTCCCTTTCTCATGTATCTACTTTTCATATGTTGGCTGTCTTGCTCTTCTAATGGAGAGAGGTCTTAGAGACATATTAGAAAGACTAGGGTCATAAGTGGTCTCAGAAAGAAATAATACTAAACCAGAAAGAAATAATTGAAGCCTCATCTGCAAAATGTTAGTGTTTGATTCTGAAATTCTGTAAAGCAGCAGATTTGTTTCTTTGCTTGTTTGAGTTGGTCTGGCTTAACTTTTTTCAAGGAGTATGAAGCTCGCATCTTAAATTTGGAGCAGAACAGTATCAAGGTGAAAATATAAAGGAAAATTTTGTCTTGAAGACCAAAGGATGCCTCAGAAAGCTGAAACTGACAATACCTGGGCATGCAGAAAGAATATAATGATTGCAATATCTTTCTGAAAATGGATAATGACATAATCTCAAAAAGGACAACTTTAACAGTAAGAGCTGAAGTCTGGGTTTTGTTATTAGAGATTCTTACTTGCAGAGATTGTAATAAATGAGCAGTATCTGATTTATGACTCTAGAAATGTCTCAAGCCACTTCCTAAATGTTCTTGATAAAAGTTTGATTGTGTGAGTCCATCCAAGGGAAATGTTTGACTAGCCACAAAGACACTGGGGTCAGAGAATTTAGAGATATCTGCTCTCAGGAAGCAGAAAGGTACTTCTGCAAAGTCCTTTCATTTTCTTATTGTAAATTCCTGGTAAGTAATTATTCCCACGTTTACTGAGCATCAAAAATAGTACCTAACTTCACAGCTTTTATTGTATGTAAAAAAATTTGAATATTAGTTAATTTTCATTCATATGGCTGCCGAAAGCAGGTTGCTGAGAATATCAGAGTTCAGAGGATGCTGAACTGAGTATCACAGAATACAGGCTAATATGAACTTCATATGCATAAGCTGTGTAAAACCTATGACCATCAGTTAATTGGTATTTCTCATCCCAAATATTTTTTAATAGGAAAAGAAGATATTTCTGAAAAATGTAACAGGAAAAATGCTGCAAGTTACACAAATCTGTACAAATCTTCTTACACACTCCACTCTTCTTCTTTCAACATGTTTTCAAAAGTTATGAATAGGTTAATTCAAATTTGGGTAAAGATTCTTTCCATCCAAGGTACTTTTATCACCACAGTAGAATTTTTGAGGATGATAAGATTTGTAGTTAACTATGTCACTTTTTCATAATGCCTCTTTTCCTTATTATCCCTTTTTTCTTTGTACTCACCCTCAAAATACAACTTGAACTAAGTAAAAACTCTATTCAAGCCTGCATTTGAAAATAAACTTCTCCTTCCTTTTTTCTTCAGAGCGTTATAATAATTTACACTTGGGCAGTATTCTTGTGTACGTCAAAATAAGACTCACTTCCCCTATCCATCTCCTTCTTACCCCAAACCAGCTCCGTAAAGGCACTATAAGAATTATTGGTTACCACTGAGGTTTGGAATCTACTGAATCAAACAGGAACTAGATTTCCTAGTTCTCCATTTCTTACCTGGCAGGTAATCAAATACTAAAAGGAGCAGGGATGACTGTTCACACAGACTCCATAAAATTTTGCATAAATTTTAACATAAAAGATACACAGAAATGCAGAAACATTTTGTAACAGTGGAAGAATTTGCACTAGTTTTTATTAAATTTTATTTTTGCATGATGACAGTTCCTTCAGCTTAAGGGGAAAACCATACAATACCACAAAATGAGCAGCCCTCCATGGCAAAAAAAGGATTGCTTCATAGCCCAGCTGCCTGCCAAAGAGGATTAACTCACTGCGCACATTGGCAGATGCTCCAGGGTCTGAGTGATTTAAAAGCTGTTTGAAATGAGTCTTCCCTGTGAACTCCTATGCTTTAGCATTCCTGCTCTCCAGGGGCAGACCTTTCAGTGGACAACTGAGAAATAGCAGGAATTTCGCCAAAGCTTTCATAAATAGGCTGGTGCCATAATGAATGTTGGGTGGGAAAGAAACTTACAAAAAGTATCTTTTCAAGAACAGTGGCTTCTCAATGGGATGCAGAGACAGGTATTTTCTTACTGATTTAGAGGGGGAAAATGTCAGGTACAGTGGAAGAAAAATATAAAAAAAAGCACTTAATTGACAATTAAAACATTCTGTCAAGCAAACTTATTGACCAGAAAACATTTCCAACCGCTCCCACAAAATCTGAAACAGAAAAATAAAAATATTTTCCATATAAGAACAGAGGCAATTGTTCTGGTTTCGGCCAGGATAGAATTATTTTTCTCGCAGAGAAAGTGGAGCCTGGAGCTATTTAAGCATGTCAAGGTTGTTGTTCTGTACCATTTAGGTCACCACCAGTGACAAGAGTAAGGGATTCCCACTTCTGTGAAGAAGGTGAGTGTGGCTTATGGTCTGGAAAAAAAATCATGAGCAGCATAGAGGTTGCTTTCCATTTTCCTTGCCATTGCTTTCCATTTTCCTGGGCTTCATGTTGCTGTTAGGGCTTGTTTTTTTATTTTCTTGCTGTTTCCATTAAATTTTTAAAATCTCAGTCAGTGATCTCTGCCTCTGTGTCTCTTGTTGGAGTGGGAAACTGAGTGGTTTGCAGTTTTCTTTTTAGTGGAATTGCAAAATTGTGGAATACCATTCCTAAACCCTGACATAATGCCAAAAAAAAATACCAGGGAAAATTTTAAAATATTAGTAACTTTTAAAGGGAAGAATATGCAAAGTATTCTTGATAGAAGAAGAGGGGATGGAAAGATAGAAAAGATAGAAAAGATGTGATAGAATTCATTTACCTATAGCATGTAACAATGTAGAGTTAAAAAAATTGCTTTCGAAATTGGGGGATACATTTGTGACTTGTAACTCTGTAAGGGATTTTCATCTGCAAACTTCTGCTTGCTTTTTTGAACATATTTAGTTTTGGCACCCCTTTTATCTGCTGATGTAGCTTCATATTGTGATTCCATACAGTAATTTCAGGACTATAAGGCGCACCCTTTTGACTAAAATTTTGGCCCGAAGACAAAAGTGCGTCTTATAGTCTGGTGCACCTTATATAATGGACAAAGTTCGGAAATTTGCCAACCCAGAAGTGTGAGCTGTGAGCCACAGGGGGAGACAGCAGAGCCATGGCTGCTGGGTGCAGGGGAGCCCATGGTACAGCGGCTGCCAGGTTGAGGCGGGGCCTCGGCCAGCAACCACGCGGGGGAAGCTGGCAGTGGATACTTGCTGCAAAAAAAAAGTGTGCCTTATAATCCGGTGCGCCTTATATATTGGCAAAAGTTTGGGAATATGCTGACACCTGGAAGTGCACCTAATAATCCAGTGTGCCTTATAGTCGTGAAATTACTGTATTTTTTTCACTCTTTGTCTCCATGGTAATTCTCAACAGTTTTTCCTTTATTTTTAAAGAAATGTATCCTTCTCTTTGCAGAATGCTTTCAGTGCATAGTTTTGGCCAAAGCTTTCAGGACAGTGAAATACCTGTTATCTATAGCATCACCCTTATGAACTTGGCCATAGATTATTTCACAATCTTCCCATGTGTTCATGCATTTGCAATATATTGAATCTAATTTCTTGATGCAAGTTTTTCTCCTTTTGTGTGAGTTTCAGACAAAATAAAAAAAAAGTTCTGATTTTGTCCCAGAGTTGTAAGACTCCTTTTGGTTTGCAACCCAAAAGTTAAATAAATAAGAAATAATTTTTAAAATCAAAAAGATTATATCAGGACATTAGATTGGAGACCTTTTTAGATGAAAAAATTATAAAGCATTAGAGGAAGTGGAAGGGCAACAGGAAGCCACAATTTTCCTGATGTAAGACTCTTTAATCTTTCATTGTGTTTCAAAAATAGTGATGGTAGCTGCAAATGACCTAGGAGAAACCTAAATGTCATTCTTCCAAAACTTATGAGCCTTGTTATCTTCAGAAATAAATGGCATAAATGTTTTAAAATTATCTTCTATCAAAGGAGATGATAATATTACTGCTAGAATAACATGCTCCAAAACCTACTGGGTCAATCTTATTAACCAATATTGATCAACTAATATTTCACAGCACTGCCACCCATCTAAACGAGGAATGATATTCCTTCTTTGACAAACAGAACTAATGGACCAGTTTTGAAAATTTTGTTGGTAGTTATACTATATATGTTATAAGTAAACTTATAATTTCCTTAAGGAATGGGGATTCAATGCAACAATTTCTACAAAAATGGACGCATTGATCTATGACCACGTTTTATAATATTCTTTGTCTCAAGTCTTCTCAATGAATTGAAGTGTGATTATCTGATTTTTATCTGTAGAAATAATTTTGTTTTGCCAAATTCAAAGTAAGCTTAACTGCCTCCAAAGTGGAATGTTTATGTAACATGTGGTTTGCATAGCACATTGTTAAAAGTTTATAATGAATAATTGAACTAATTATTAGGTGAATTGTCTCTTCCCTATAAATTATCTTGCTGAAGTATTTGAAAATAGTTCCGGTCACCTAGGAATTTGTAATTATCAGAGCTTGTATGCAATTTTGTATGAATCAAACAGTGTATCTGATTTAATCTGTATGCAATGTCTGAGTTTTAGTATGGGCAGGAGAGGCATCTTAGAGGCAATTTCTCTGCAGAGTAGAAAATTATTTGCAGCAATACAATGTGACAAATGAGAATACAATGGTAGGGCAGAGATATGAATATATGAACAACAGCTGCAGCTCCCTCAAAACCCCAAAAAGAGTCAAACTTGGCAATACGCTTGTACTTGCAATCCTTTCTTTGGTGACTTGGAAAAATTGATCTTGTAGAGACATTCATAGAAAGAGAGACGGGATACACAGATAATGGAACAGGACAGATTTGCTAGAAATATCCTTTTGGAGGACTGTACAAAAAAAAAGAAAGTGAAGGTTATTAACTAGCCTTAAACTAGATAGAAATTCTTCACTTGCAATGTTTTTTGCTGTTCTTTAACTTACCTTTAGCTTTCCCAATCTTTGGGTTTCATGTCTTCTCCTTCTTAAGATGCAAACCACCATATAGCTTGTGATTTATGTTAGATGTGCTGATAATTCACTCCATCCAATGCACTTTTGTGTTCATTGTTTCAAAAATGTATGGGATTGTTTTCACTAGAAAATTTTAGTGATGGTTTAAAGTAAATCAAATATTTGAAAGGAACATTTGGTACACATTCCTTTATTGCATGGTTCATTGTAATATCCCATCACCTTGGCACTTTCCATTCTGCATTGGTTTGAATATGTAATCTGCATAATTTAGATGTATTGATATTTTATTAATTAATTTCCCTTTAATTGGTAGATACCCTTCTGCAAACTGAGAGAAAAAACAGAGCCTGGGATAGAAATTCAGGGTCCAAGAATTTTTTGGGGAAATCTTTAAGAGTAAAGTATGAATAGTGCTTCCACATTGAGTAGTTCTGCTGTTTGCTTAGTGTACTGTTTTTCTTTATATTTATAGCTTTTTCTTTTATGAATTTTCTTATTCTACAGTTATAATACATAGTTACCAGTGAGATTTATACAGACTCTATGTTATTTCCATTTCATAATATTTCACTAAACTTTATTTGTGTGTCATTAAACTCACACCCTCTCTGCTCCTGTAGTTATCCACACTATAGTTATCTTGTCATCATAAATCCTTTGTTAATAGGATTTTATTTCTGAACTAACAATAAAAAGTAATGGAAAAATGAAAATTTTGTAACAAATTATTGTAAAGTGCAGAAACTGAGCCAGCAGGCTGGAAAAATGAGATAAGTATTTTTTTCACTTTCAGAGCAATATATTAACAATTTACGAGCTATCACTTCAAATAATCTAATTGGATTGGTGAAATCAGGACAATAGGTTTGAAATATTGTCTCTGAGGGGACATCTTTTTTTAAATTTTAACAGTGTTTCAGACTTTGTCATAGTAATGGATGTGTGTGTGTGTTGAGTCAAAAGGAAGTAGTCTCAGCTTCTTTTTAAATTTAATTAAAGATTTTTAAATGGATGTTACTTACCATAAATACAAAAATTAGTGCTTTTAGAATGTTCCTAATTCATATTGGGCTGCACTTATCTATCATCATTTTGACTTCATGCCTTTGTTACTTTATAAGAAGACTGGTTTTTGTTTCTCTCGGGGGAGATTTAAAACTGCTACATTACCATTGTATGTACTTAATATAAAAAAATACAATATTGGACATAATCTTATATAATTTTTTTTCCCTAAAAGGATGTCAGATAAAGTTGGAAAAATATTGTGATGTTTTGTAATCACTGGTGCTTCAACATGACACTTGTTTTCAGCTGATCAGGAATTCAAATAAGGAAAGTATTTTTCTATCTAATTATTTTTTTAACTTGCATCTTTGTTTCCTTCTTGCAAGTAAGTTTTAAACATATACTGTATATATACAAGTAATCCAATTTCTGCAGCTCTGAACATAGAACACTCTGCAAAAGTACGTAGGTATCCCAGGAGACTCAGATATGAATGTGTTTGAAGTCTGGTGTTTTTTCTTTTTAGTTTTTCATCTGTTCTGTAATATGGCAGAAGAATTAGAAAACTTTATGTATGTATAAATTTACACAATACATATGCAGGTAAACAAACAAAAATTAACAGTAGAAAACATGGCATATTAACAGCCTGTTTGAAATTTATATATAATTTAATTCAACTGGATATTCAAATCCTCACAGCAGCATTATCCAAGGTCCAGACATGCATCTTAAATGAATCTAGAAAGAAAGTGAATAGTCTCCACCAACCTTTAAAGGTAAAGTGCTGGTATTGCCTTGGTTAGCATCCTAATAATTATCTTTCTTCTATTGCCTTTGCTTTGGGGTTTCAGTAAGGTCATCTTTTCTGTTATACTTGTCATGGTTTAGTCCCAGCCAGCAGCCAAGTAGCACACAGTCCCTCACTCACTTCTGCACCAGCAGGATGGGGGAAAGAATTGGAAGAGTAAATGACTGGTGGATTGAAATGCAGTTTAATGAGAAAAGCAAAAACTATGCCCACAGCAGAACAAAGAAAGGAAATCTCTCACCACTTCCCATGCACAGGCAGGTGTTCAGACATCCCTAAGAAAGCAGGGCTCCATCATGTGTGAGACTTATTTAGGAAGACCAGCACCACAACTCCAACTGTCTTCCCTCCCCCTTCCCTCTACTTTAAATACTGATCATGATATCAAATGATCTGGAATATCCCTTTGGTATGTTATGTCACCTGTCCTGGCTGTGTCTCCTCCCAGTTTTCCATGCACCCCAGCACCATTGCCAGCTTGGCAGGATGAAAAGCAGGAAAGGTCTTGGCTCTTTGTAAACCGTGCTCAGCATTAGTTAAAACATCTCTATATTATCAGCCATGGGCTCAGCACAAATTTGAATCAGCCCATACTAGCCACAAGTCAGTAGCTAGCTAGCTAATTCTACTTCAGCCGAAACTGGCACAGAATGCTAATGGTGTAATTATGAGCCACATAATTATTCTACAGTAAAATGATTAACTGTTTAAGTGAACAATGCCTACATTTTCTGTGGTGAAAGGAGGAACAACTGTAAAACATTGTGAGTACTAAAGTACCCAGTTTAATGTTGTTGTCTTGTATAACTTTAGTCTACTTGAGACTGTGCTTTACCCTCTCACTACCCAGTCAAGAGCCTGATGTACAAATATCATATTTACATACTAAATATTTTTGCTTCTTTTTGGGCAATTGCATAAACAATGCAAATTAATATATAATACAGAAGGAAACTCAAGACACATTGCAACTAAAGCCCCAGTTAAGCTTCATTTGAGGGATGAATAGTATTTGTGGCACCTTATTTTATAAGGATGCATTTTAGTAATAAATTTGTTATTTTGGAAAATAACCTTTGGAAATTCTAAGATGAATATCCTTCTGATATTATTTTCAGAGAGATTTTATACACTTATCAATTTATCTCCTGGTTTCTTAGTGTTAAATCAAACTACTTTTATGAAAAACTTTTCTACTCTGTTTGAATCAGTGATAATGACCAGGAATAAAAATTGTGGAGAGAACACTCAAAAAAAAAAAAAAAAATAGTCACAGAACTACTTCCCAGTGGCATCGTTGCCTCCACGTGGACTCTTGGCTGTGGTCTTCTACTAACTGTATTTTCTGTCAGTGTGAACCACTCCAAGGATTTTCAACAGTCATTAGCAAAGCAACATACTTCTCAGGGATGCGTGAGTGCTAGAAATTTCTTGCTTCTGATTTTGCAAATGATTTTTTGGTGTGGTTTCAGGAAATTAAAATGGCTCTTTGTTTTCAAAATTTGTCCTGTTCTCATGTTTATATACTTTTACCTCTTTACATAGTTAGGAAATAAAGTAGGAACATGATCTGGGAAAATGGAGAGTTTGCTGATGATGATTTGGGGTGGCTAATGAGCTCCCATTTCTCAGGTTGGAAGATGGCTCTGTTGATCTTATGAGTGCTTATGTCAAAAAGAGGTAGGAATCTTTAAAGTGGCACTAGAAAAATTTCTTTGTGCATCTGTGCATGGCTACCACACTACTTTTTTCTCCCTTCAGGAATTATTGTTAGTTCCCTTAATTTTGGCAGCTTGGATTTTGACACAAAACTCTGGCTGTCTGAAGTTCCACACATAAGCAACACGGCCAGTGGTGCACTGAGTGAATTTTACTGGACATGTATATATCCTACTATAACTTATTTTACTGGTAACTCTTTGTGAACCCCTCAAGTAATGTATCTATTCCACACGCCTATTCAGACACTAAAAAAGTATATGTTACTTGAAAAGCCCAAAAAAGAAACTTAGAACAGCATACACTGGAAGAAGATGCCAGTAACTCCTTTTACAGAGGTAAATATAAAACTCTGGAGCTTCTTAAATCTCCTTAGGTCTCTGAAGTGAAAACTGTTTTCTAGCATCAAAATTCTGTAGATCTGAAGCATCATGGCTGATTAATAAAAATAAGAACTTCAGTGATAATGTTTTAAAATAAGTCCTGAGTACCTACAGCAGAAAGCAGAAGAAACCAGTGTGTAAATTCAGGCTCCCTATCTGCAGCTACAGAAATGGAGATGGATCTTAGTGAGGCTGTTAGACTGTCATGGATTCAGAGATTTCAAAGGATCTGATGCACCTTAAACAAGTGTAAAATAAATTCCCTGCATACAAGCAGCAGCAAGGAATGAAACTAAATGCATATGAGAAATTGGAATTGAGGTTTTCCACTATACGTATGTAGGTATGGTGCTCTAGGCAGTAAAATGCCACAGCTTGCCACAATTTCAATTTTGTTTCTGTTACAAGTAGTGCAAAATGAAGTAATAGGCACCGGAGAGAAGAGACAATGCATGTTTCTTCAAATTGTTTATTTTTCATCTTATTTGAAGACTGACTCCTTTTTAAACAGGTAGATTTACACAAACAGAATAGTTTCTTGTGCCTTGCAATAAATTGCAAGTAATGCTTTTTTGGCTTTTCGGGTCAAAAAAATTGAAAGGTCCTGGGCTTTTAGCTGTAGGCATTTCATCACTTTGCAATAACCATTGGAAGCAATCTATTTAGTCTTTCTCAATAGTAGGACCAGAAGTCTTCCCAGAGAATAAAAAAAGAGGTATTTTTATCATACAGTACCCCTTTGCATGGTTTCTGAGCTTCCTGAACTTTTTCTGCTGTTCAAATGACATATTCAACAGCAACTTGTCAATGTGGGTGTGTCTTTCAGTAAAGATTTTATCATTACTTTTGATTCACTCTATATAGTGTGTCATCATTTTCTTCAGCTATCAAAACAGAAAATTAGGCCACCAGCTATCAAAAAGCAGAGAATGCTGAAACTGGGTTTTCTGAGTTATTTTATAATTCAGTTTATAAGAATGGACTATTCTGTAAAGATCGATTTTCTTCCCGTAGCTGGAGATGGAGCTAAAGATGAGCTTCTGCCTCATTTATATTCCGAGTAATGCCAGCTGTTCTACTTTTATTTCTACTCTGAACATTAGATAGACAGCTCAGAGAGGTGCTGACTATCAGATCAACATGTCTATACATCCTGGAAATGTATCTACACCTGTAAATCACCTCAGGATTATTCTAAATGTTGGCACACCTCAAAATGCAGAAGAGCAACTGTATTAAGTAAAAGGTCTGACACAGCACATTACAGGAGTGCCTCCTGGACCTAAATTTTAGAAGCATAGGCTTACCTCTACTTTGTCATACCCAACAGCAATCCTAATTATCCAGTGGGGTCCACCTGACATGTTTGTTGCCCCAGAGTGAAGCTGTAGTATTATCTGGTTTGTGCATCCAGAGGGAATTTTGCTCAGCTGTTCAGCTGATAGCTCACAGAAGAATTTTCTATGCATCAAGGAACACGAAACTCTCCAAGTCAGAAAATTACATTGAACCTTCATTTAGCAGAAGGGCAATTTACATCCTTTTGTACGATTTCTGTTTTGTGCAGCCAAAAGGGAGCATTTCTGCAGATTACAGCAGTAGATCCGTGTGCAAATGTGTGTGCATGTGAATTAATATGTACAAGTCCATAAAGGAGAGTTCCTCTCTTTCCTGAAGGGGTGACTAACACTATGGAGACAAGGCACTCTACCACCTGCAACAATCACTGGCACTAAGTGGAGACACAAGAAGAGTTATGCAACTAAAACAGCTACTTCAAAAGTAGTTATTTATTTTTCTCAAGAAGGAGCTGGAAGAGTTGAAAAAGCATTGCAAATTCAGATCCTGAATATTCAACTGCTGTTCAAAAAACACACTGACTCCTGTGTAATTTACTTTAGCACTGCAGCCAAAATTATTCTCATACCCTGGGATTATTTAAGTACTGTATGAGTGTTGATATAATATTCTCATCATAAGAGTAAACAGAATTATGAACATGTGAAACCTTAGAATTTACCCTGAAAGAAAAGCACAAAAGCTATTGCAATAATATCATGTATGGTGAGAGTCCTTTAATGAAGCATAATGCAGTGATGTGTAGCACAGAAATTCTCCACATATGACATATTTAGAGAAATTTAGAGACAGACAGTTTTCCACACTTAATAACACAAAAATGTATAAGAGGGAATGAAATTCTGGCAGGAGGGGTTTCTGGAAATGATTCTTAAAATTTAAAAGGGAAGTAGCATGCCCCTCTCCTTTTGTCCTAGGGCTTCATTTTTTATGCACTTCAGTGAGAGTCATATTTGTCATTCACACTTCAAGCACAATGGAAGCACCTGCCTCAGTAAGACATTATCTCCTAACTGGATTTTGTCATCTATAAAGTGTTTAACTTTT
>PYHW01009260.1:1764058-1787582 GCA_013186435.1 Turdus rufiventris | reverse complement strand
TTTTTTTTTTTTTAATATATTTTTTCTTTTTAGTATGAGTGCTTGTGTTCTAATGTTAAAATATCTGTGCAGCACTTGAAAATTGGCAGGTTTTTTTGGTTTGCAATATCAACTGCTTACACATGAACATTTTCCTTCAATTTTGCCTGAGTATAAAAGTGGCTCATGGAAATCCTTATTACTGTAGGATTCTGCTAGTATTTTCATTGGCTGGATACAAATATGCCTGCAGAACATTAAGTGACAGCTTTTATTACTGTGGAACCAAATTTATGAGGCTTTTAAATTTTTTGGTTGTTTCATAGCAATTTATCTCCCTCTGTGGATCCCCACCTGTGTTCAATGGCAGGTTTGCATTCACCCCAGTCACCACCATGCACAACAGCTGGGCACTGTAAAGCTCCTGTGTGTCCATTCCCTTCAATGTGGGCACTGGTACTTTTTCCATTTACTCTTGCGACACTCCCAGCATCTTCTGGGCTTTATGATCTGAGCCAAAGGTGAGGCACATGAGGGCGAGGAAAATTGGGAGAATTGCTTCAAATGCACTGGCTATAAAAATATTTGGGCACTCACCCCAAACTTTGGACTTGCACCTGTGCAAAAAAGCCATGATGTAGCATTTTTTTTGTTTTGTTTGGTATATAAAGATACATTTTCACACTTCTTGCTCCAGAGGATATCTCTTTTTCTTGTTTGTTTTCAATTTCTGAGACTGTGAACAAGGAACCCAATAGTTTGACTGCTGCCTGCTGCAGCCAGTGGACCGTGCCAATCCTCACAGCATTTGTAAGAACAGTGAAGGAGTTCTGTTAGCTTTCTAACGTCTATCCCTGGAGGAGATGTTTCACTAATCTAATATTAAATTAGATCTTGCATTCCAGCTACTACATAACCAAAGTTAATTTTGGAAAATAATTCAATTACAGAGCTGTGTTACACATGAGCAAGAGGTAACACATTATGAATATTATATGAATTCAATCTACATGAAAAAATCCCAACTGTTTAATTGTAGAATTTGTTTACCAAATATTTGAAGTAGTTCTTTTTAAAAAGAAAAAGAGACAAGACAACAAAATGATTTAATTAAACAGAAAGTACTGAGACAATGAAGCAGTAGTTTCTTCTGAAGCAAAGCAAGTGGAAAATTAGCCACACCACCACTAACCTGTGGCATTATCATGCAAATTAAATGGAAAAGGACTTAATAAAATAAAATAAAAGAGAAATTTAAGGACATATTTTTTAAGTTTAATATTTCAGGGTGAACAGGGAGAGTTCAACATAGTGGAGACCAGTGGAGGATTACTCGTTGGTGAAGAATGAGGAAAGACTCCTACCCTTGGAGATGCCAAACCATGCTACCTTCTAATGCAACTCAGTGCACTCTTACGTGATTAAAAAAACTCCATGTGAAGTTCTCACGTGTTTTTTTTCTTTTTTTTCCAGCTGTACTCACTTCTGCCTGTTCCCCTCCCATGCCTCTTATTTTTCAACAGTCACTTTTACTGCTGTTTTCTTTGGTTTTGCAATTTCATCCTGCTGTGTGCTGTTTGACATCATTAAAGATCTGCTAAGGCATGAGGTCTGCACAGCAGACTCTAAGCAGTTAAGAGCTGCTTTTTATGGTGCTGAATGTCTCCAGATGTGGTTTTACAGCACTTGAGTTCAGCTAACACAACCAGACAAACTGTCTGGGAGAGATATCATGGTATCAAAACAAGAGAACAAAATTTTCCTGTTATAGGCCCTGGACTTTGAAACAGCATCAACAGCCAGAAAAGCTGAGAGACCCAGAAGTGAAGTTATGTTCTGCTTTGCGATTTTTTCTTAGTGTTTTGTGGTGGGGAGCATTAACATGGTTACATGAGACTACCTATTTAAGAGACATTTGTTGAATTCAGCTTCTTGAGTGAGAAAGAGACCACCATCCATCACCAGCTGGTTTGTTTTTCAGTATTTTTTTTCTGGGAAATTTTGTACAAAGCTACAGGAAAAAGGCTGTGTTTTTATGAATCTGATGCACCACAATGTTACTCTGACATAAACAATGATAATTACACAGCCAGCGCAGATTGTTTCACTGGTGATACTTTCAGCAAACAACTAGCTACCTTGTCATAGCAGAGAAAGTTAATAGCAGCATTGTTTGCTTTTCACCTTCATTGTGCTCACAAAAAAAAAGTCTTCATATTTCATTTTTCAGTTAAACATAATTTTTTGAAACTTGGATATTCAACACAAAAGCCTAAATAAAATTTACAAATAATTCTATTATAACCTTGGTTAACGTTTCTAGAAGCATTGGATGACTTTGGATTTCAAGAATGACTTGGAAATATGTATTAGGAATCCTTTTTTCTAAAAATTTGCAATAATTTTTCAGTCTATCTACCTATCTACCTATCTGAAAGGCCTTGGGAATATAGGATTGATAGAGGTGAAAAGTTCCCAGCTGTAATCCACTGCTGTGTATACAGAGGCAGATAAATCAGAGAAAAAGATAAGGTAGCAGGTGCCGAAATACACTTTTTCTTGGTTATTTCTCAGTGTGTGTTATGACAAGTAGTGTTTTATCCATTTGGTTGGGATTATCTATTTAATCTGTCTAGAAGTGATGAAATTAGAAATTATGTATTAATAGCTTGTAAACAATCTGTAAACATTTACACAAGCAATTGTGCTGTGCTGTTATACCAGACTGGAAAAAGCCATTTCTTGTGGCTGTGTTGACACTGGGCTTTTGAAAAATGAGATTACATTCAATGAGAGCGCATAGAATGAAACACAGGCTTTGTCAAGAATATGGCATTACATCCATGACCTTGATTGGAACTATGAATTAAAATGAATCTTGCTTTAAAAATAGATAACATAAGTTCCTAATGTCCTAAGAGGGAAAAGAAATGGAAAATTCTGTTTATCTGAGCAAGTAGTTCCATCTACCAAAATGTTTCACAATATAAAAGGCAAAAGGGCACCTGGCTGAAGTGTGTTTTTGAATGCTCATAGTGGAAGATTTATGGCATCAACTGCTGCAAAAACACTGAAATCTTCTCCCACAGGCTGTCATAATTGCATTTACTTTTCTACCTCTTAAAGCTTTTCTTAAAAGTGATCTTTATGGCTTATTTACCTTTCCTGTTGACTTCAGAAACCATAAGTTCACTGTAACTTTTGTAATGTGATATCCTTGAGCAGATTATACAGCTTGAGGTCTGAACCTAAGATCCAGTTTCTAAAACAACCAATCAAAAAAATAAAATTCAGGTTTCAGTAAGTCAGTAGCAGAATCATTACTTCAGTGTAGTAACATTGTTGCCTGAGGGAGGCAAAAAAATTGGTATTAACATTTTATGTGGCTTCTGCCTACAGATACTTCTTATTACTTTTTATCACTGATAGCACTGCTTCCACCCTTTTTGTCACTCTTGCTCCTATTTTCCTCAGGCAGAAGCAAAGCTCGAAAACACATCTGGAGTACATGCCTGTGATCTTTTCTACACATCTCTCTTTTTCTAAATATCTCTTCCTGACTGCTGTGTCTTGAAAGAGAGTGAAAATGTATGAATTTTTGCTTTTCTAAAATCAATTTAGATTAAGCTGTGATGCCTTTGCTCTGCAGAGGAGTGGGGTAGCTGTGTCATGTAATATTTTGGAAAATTAAACTCTGTTTTCAACAGACTACCACCAAATTGAGGTCTCTAGAAGACTGTTTGAATCTTTGCTCATTTGCTAAACTGATTTCTGATGACTTAAGTAAAGCTGATTTTTACAAGCGGTATGCAGGCATTTATTTTCTAAATTTTTCATACACGTAGTTTCTCTCCCCTATTCCCTGAGAAGGGGAAATTTCCATGGAGAGGCGGGCCAAATACTTTCTAAATCCAGATCAGAACCTTCTGTGAGAGATCCAGGCTTTCCACTGGACAGAGCGCAAAGCTGCCCACAGAGGTGCTGAACCCTTGGTCTAAAAGCAGCACAGACCCATAAGCCATGCTGTTGACAAATGTGTTTGAAAGCTGACCTGGAGATGTTGTGCCACAGCCTGAATTCCTGAATGTGATTCAAGAGCGCCAAAGAACCCAAGCACCAGCCATGATTTACTTGCTTAAGTGCAGGGCTGCTGGTGTGGATTTTCAATATTGTGCCAGATTTTAATGAAGATTGTGTTTCCACATATAGGTATTTATGAATTGCTGCCTATTACAATGAAAGGGCCTGCATGATTGTCTGTCTTGATTAGTTCTTATATACAATGAATAATATCATATAGTACAATTGGACACACGTAATTTATAAAGGGAAACTGAGCTATAGTGTGTACTGGAACAATTTATAGAAATGTAGGGAGATCTAAACCTAGAGATATATGCTGTAGGTCTAATGTGATTATTTGATTATGAAAATAGACAATAATTAAGGCAAGGATAACTGTAAATCTATTATTTTTCCTAAGCCAGTAGTAGAATGTTAATAAGTTTCCTGAAATTAGGAGTATCATCCCTGCAGTGCAGGCTACCCACCTCGTAGTCAGTCTTATTCGGCATGCTGGTTTGCATAATAACTGCTAATCACGAAGTCCTTGGTGCAATGAGTAGCTTTATGAATGGTTCAGTCTGGATATTATAAAACGTTCTGGAAAAAGAATTTGGCTAATGATCTGCCTCAGAGCTAGAAGACAGATGCGTGTTAATCTGATTTGTGTCCAAGAAGGTACAGTGACAAAAAAATAGTCACTACTGCTTGTATTAGCTTTTCAGACAAGGCCAAGTCCCATGGCAGACCTCTTTGACAAAGAGTGTTGAGACAAAGTTTTATTGGTGTGCAAATATGATAAATAGGTAATTCTTGTTTTATGGATGCAAATAAGAAGAAACACCATTTTCCCAAGAGTCTCTGGGAAAAACTCTGTTTTGGTCAATATTTTCCAGGCTGTGATAAATGTGTTTGTGGGGACTGAGAGAAGGAACCTGAGATATTAATTGTGACTGGACAGGCTAAATTGAACTCAAAACAGTCAATACAAGCTATTCAAAGCAAATGATTATATTTTCTGAACTTTGTTTGTTCAGATATTATGTGATGTGTGTGAAAATAGTGAATATTGCCTGTTTTAAACAGACACAATGAAACAACGGTTTGTTCTCTTCACAGTCTGCATTAATTCCAGGGGTTATAAAGATGATGGCATTCCTCTCAAGAAATGGTGCTTAACAGTGCATTGACTATTCTGACTGCTTTGGTATAGGAAGTATTTTGTCACCATGTAGGCAGTGCCCTGAGTGGGAAGAGATAACTTTCTATTTTACTTCCACTTTCTAAACTGAAGCAGTTTGGAATGGTGGGGGTTGCTGTTGCAAAGGTCTAAGACTAAGCTACAGCCATGACAGCTAAAGCTCCAAATTTGGAAGAAAAGTTGTAGAAAGTAGGAAAAGAAATACAGGTGGCTAAAAAAATGTTCCTTACAGTCCCTGTCTGAACAATAGTTCATCAAGTCCCTTTTAAAATTTGAGTCAGTCCCACACTCTAACACAATTATGATCAGTGTTATAGCTTTTATTCTTGGTCTTAATTGCAGCAGTAAGTGATTTTGTCCAGGAGGTTCAGGAAGCATTTAAGTGTATATACTCTTGTTATTTTAGATTAATCTGTTTTAATGGCTTGGCAAGGTTAAAAAGAAGTAGGCTTGTTTTTTTGCCACCAATGATTATATGTAGATCTGAGTGCTAACATCAGGCAGAAGCGAGAAAAGAGAAGAAATATCCTACAGTGAAAGATACGTAAAATCTTCCTTCCACTGTGACCTTTCCTTTACCCTTTTTCAAGATCATTGAATGAAACTACAATATTTGTTGTATTCTTTGTACTAATCTGATGCCGAGCAGGATATGTTTGTTGGACAATCAGATTTGTAAGCTCCAAGTCTGTGTGTGTAGTTCAGAAGACTTTTTTATTTGGGTGGATACAGACTGTGAAGACATGAAAGTTTGGGTGGAATCACATCTGTGCTGGAAAGATCAGGAGTATGTCCTCTGTTCTGTTGCATGGAGCTTCTGTTTTGCACCTTAATTTCCTTGTTTGAAATTTAGTTGCAATTATATTTAACCAGTAGGTTCTAGTTTTAAACTAAATGTTCTGCATACATAGAATATATCATAAGCTAAGTTAAAAACTAGTGTCTGGCTTTACTGGACTTAGAATATGTTCCTCTTGATTATTGCATCACTATTTTTCAAACATTTGATCTTGGTTTTGTGAATAATGCCACCATTTTCTCCAACACTAGAAAGTACTTGAGATACATCATCCTCATGCAAGTATAATCTTTACAGAATTCAACAGCAGGCTTTTGAGGCAAAAGGCCCACTACTTGTGGTTGGATTTGTAGACGACTTCAAATGATCTCATCTGAGTTATTCTTGTATATGTTTCCACATGAGCACAACAATAACTCACCAGATAGAAAGCTGGAATACGTTTTTTCACACATAAGCCTCCCTGTGAGCTTTGATTTCTACTGAGGGGAGAATGAATGTATTTGATGCAAGTACTGTTTCACAGAAATTACTTGGAAAATTACAAGAATTTTCAATTCTGCCTGTTCTCTTCTTCTGCCACTTATTTTTCAACAGTCACTTTTACTGCTGTTTTCTTTGGTTTTGTATTTTCATCTTGTTATGTGCTGTTTGACATCATTAAAGATGATGTCCATCATTAAAGATGACTTTCTCTGGAAGTCCAATGTAAAAGCCTTATTGATATGCCTCCAGATTTCACCAAATATTGAGAACTCTATAATTTCATGATCACTATGCCCCAAGTGACCTCCAACCACCACATCTCCCACCAGCCCATCTCTATTTGCAAACAACAGATCTAACACCATCCTTCCCTTGCTGGGCTTGCCCACCAGGTGCGATAAAAAGTTATCCTCCACACACCAGACTGCCTCTTTTCTGCTGTTTTAAATTCCTAGCAGATGTCTGGTAGGTTAAAATCACGTATGAGAACAAGGGCTGCTGATCCTGAAACATTCTGCAGCTGCTTATAGAATAAATTGTCCACCTCTTCTTCCTGATTGGGTGGATGATAAAAGACTCCCAGTAGGATGTCAGCCTTGTTGGCCCTTCTCTTAATTCTTACCCATAAGAATTCAGATACTTGCTCCTCTGCCTCCCTTGTGAGGATGTTGAAGATTGCAATGTAGTAAATAAAAATTAATGTAGTTTGTTAGCTACTTATAATCCCATCTGTTTTTTTTTTTTTTTACCTTTCCCAATGGGAATTCCTGGATAATATTTAATTTTCCTGTTAACACATAAGGTCATAGCATCAGTTAGGTTGAAAAAGACCTTCAGTTCATTATATTCTGCTGTTGATCTACCTCTGATCTACCTCTGCCAAATCCCCCACCAAAGCATGTCCCTGAGCACCTTATCTACACATTTTTTAGACACCTCCAGAGATCATGGCTCATCCACTTTCCTTGACAGCCCATTCCAGAACAAATGTTTTTGTGAGGAAATTTTTCCTTATACCCAATGTAAACCTCCCCTAGCTCACCATGTTGCTGTTTCCTCTTGTGTTGTGATGTGTAGCCTGGATGCACTTGCAAATCAATCCCTGCCTGGCTACACCCTCCTTTCAGGTAGCTGTAGAGAGTGATAAGGTCAGCCCTGAGCCTCATTATTTCCAGGCTAAACAACCCAAACTTCCTCAGCTTCTTCTCATTGATCTTATGTTCCAGACCCTCTCCCAGCTCTGTTGCCCTTCTCTGGACATGCTCCAAAACCCTCAATGTCCTTTTCGTACTGAGGGGCCCAGAGCTAAACAAAGGATTGAAGGTGTGGCCTTGTCCTGGTTTAGAGGAAGGGTACTGCCAAGAAAAAGGCAGGAAATTTTCCTAAAATGGAGAGTGAAAATAATTTGGAAATTAAGGGGTTCTCAGGCAAAGGTTTGGGTTTAGGAATAACAGTTCTTTACTGATATACCTATAAGACAGCAAGAACAATATGAAAAAGTCAGTGACAAAACAAAACAAAACTCAGTTCCAGTCCCTTTTCCAGTCGCAGACACTCTTTTCCTCCTCACGGTCCCAGGGGTGACCAGGGCAGGGCCCTCGCAGCTGCGGCAGCAGCAGCAGGGAGGCAGAGGTGGAGGCAGCAGGGTCGTATTCCAGGTTGGAGAAGGGTGAAGGAAGACTCCGCTCACCGTTTGGGTCCCAGTTCTCAGCGCTGTTCTCAGGAGCAGGAGACTGTAGCAGTGCAGGGTGTGAGGCAAATCCAACCGCAGAGTAACCTCTCTCCTTGGTGTTCAGACCTGTGAAAGATTCCTGAGCTAGAAAAAAAAACCTGACCAGCCACCCAGACCCCTCCAAAACCCCACCAGCGATTCAGTCAGCCAGCCAGCCTCCACCCATCCCTTTTGTCTTGAGCAATTAAAAGCTAAGGCAGTCACCCGGTAGACTTCCTTAACATGACAATGGGAAAAATTCTCTACAAAAAAATTCTCTCCCCAACCCCCAACAGGCCTCCACATGTTGAGTGCAGGGGGACAATCACCCCTCTGGTGCTGCTGACCACATTGCTGCTAATACAGGCCAGGATGCCACTGGCCTTCTTGACCACCTGCGTACACTGATGGCTCATGTTCAGGTGCTGTCCACCAGCACCCTGATGTCCTTTTCCTTTGGGTACATTTCCAGACACTTTTCCCCAAGCCTGTAGCACTGGGTTGTTGTGACCTGAGGACAGGACTTGGCACATTCCCTTTTTGAACACCATAAAACTGACCTCAGTGAATCAATCTAGTTTGTTCAGACCACAATTCAGCACCTACAGCACGTCAGTGATTCCTGCCCAGCTTGTTGTCATCTACAGATTGACTGAGAGTGCACTGAGGGTGCCCTTGTTCAGATCAATAGTAGTTATTAACATTATTTTATAATGACAACAGACATTCTGGAAAAAATTTATGGATGGCCTCACGAACTTGCATGTCATGCCACTTCTTACATTAATTAAGGGAAATAGTACACTTCAGCTTTCTAGAAACCTTGTGTTTAAATGGTTGAGGTACAAAATATGTATTTTATTGCTGTCGATGATCTGGTGGTGCATTACAGAAATTCACAGCACTTGATGTACTTGTTCTACACTCTATTAAGGCAAAAATTAGAGACGTGGTAAAAAAATCCAAGAGAGCATATGCTTTGGAGAAAGCTTTCTCATATTGTTCTAATGGTTTCAGAGTTAGAAAAAAGGACAGGGAGAAGAAGAAAGCTCCCTTCAAAGCTTCTTGAAAAATTCAGTGGAAACTACTGTTGCTTCTGAGTGTTTCATAGATATATAAGAACAGCATGCTAAACACAGGAGTCCTTTCCTGAATCTTATTACTCTTGAATTCAGCAATGACAACTGAGTCTTTTGTGTATGTGTGTATTAGAGCAAAGAAAAGTAAGAGGTTGTGCAAGCATCTGGTGTGGCTGATGGTTTTTGTCAGAAGTCTTCACTACAGATCCTTATCGTCTTTTGATGTATTTCTGCTACTCTGACCTTTAAGGATCTCCTAGATGCAGTTAACTAATACTTCAGTTAGCTGATATGTAAATGGTAGAAAGACCAATCTTACTCTCTAGTGGACAAATCATCACCCCTCATTACCTGGTATTGTTTAAATATCTAGTTTTTGTTTGCTTAATGTGTTGCGAGGGATAGGAAACAAATCTGCTGGAAGAGTCTTACTGAAGCCCAAAACAAATAAGAAAATTATTTTTCAATGTCCTCAGCAGTCTGAACTGCTGTTTCCCTTCTGATTTAAGGACCAGCTTGCTAATATAGTAGCTCTAAATCTATGAATATATGTGAATTAAAATTTGGAAGCATGGAATATCCAACCTGGTAAATGATATGTAAGTCACATATAATGTGGAATTTAATGAATCTCATTAAATACAAGGGACATTTAGCAGGTTCCAGTGTTAAGGCAACTTCCCCATCTGGCTATCCAGGAGCACTCTGGCAGTCATACTTCCACTACCAGAGACTTTAACTGCTGAGACTGAAGTCCCTTTGAAAAAGACACCCCCACAGCCCCCACTCTCACATGGTCATACAAGGTTTCCTTACCATCTTGGCACCAGGCTTCCCTTAGAAGAACCTCAGATGTCTTATTCCATAAAGCAATTTATTCAGGGTGCCTGCAAGGAGGGACCCCCATAAAAGGAGCCTATGGCTTTTATACCCTCACAGTGCAAGAGCAAAACAATTGCTGCTCCTCCTGAGCCATCACCTCCTCCTGTGTCTCAGTGTCTGGTTCCCAGGCTGGTCCCTGTGCCCTTTCCTGTGCCAAGAGTTGGCTTTTCCTGGCTTCTTTCCTTGGGCTCCCAGCCAGAACTGAACCTGCAGCTCCCAGCACAGCTGCACCTGAGCTGCCTGCACTGAATGTGTTCTTCAATGTTATTTGGAGATGATAGGAAAACTTACTGAGTTGTACTGGTATTGTTGAATACAATTTGAATTTGGACAGTGTTTTGCCTTTTCTGTATATCTCCAAATGGATACACTACACTTATTTTTTTTTGCATTTGTTAATAGATCTCCACATTTCTGTTTTTAAGAATTTGTCATATAAGTCTATGTTAGGCTGTCAGAGGTCTGTTTGACTCCTCTTCCGGATATTGTTGTGATTCCCCAGAGTATGATCTTCTGCCATTAATTTTAGCATATTAAAGTAAAAAACAAATTCCTTAACAGGCTGAGCTGTTTTTATGAATCTACTGAATCTGAATAGGGTTGGCTGGAGGTCCCCTCTCTGGTTTATTTGTTGAGTGCTCAGAATGAAGAAAATTTTGTGTTACCCTCTATATGCAAAGGATCATATCCTGTCATCAACAGATTCTTCATTTTGCCATTCCCACCTTCCTGTTCTCATCTCAGATGACTGAGCTTAGCCCGTGTCTGGGGCATTGCTACGCTGGTGTTCCAAGGTACAGCTGGTGAAGGCAATTATTTGAACCATTCTATTCTCATAGGAAATCTATGCCAGTTTAGAGCAAGATGCAGGCAACCCTTAACAGGTGCACATTAGGTTTTGACATGCTTCTTCAGCACATGGTGAAATTAGAATTTCTAGAGGGGAAAACAAATTCACCCTACACCTACTAAACTTTTACCCTTCGTAATTTACAGTTTGACTTTGCTTTTGTACCTCCTATTCTCATATACCAATAGACCCAGCATCACTTTGTTTCTGTTCAATACAAGTAGCTGTGCCTCTGAAATGACTGCCTTAACCACACTTTTCTCTCACTTCTTTTTCTCATTCTCATTCCTCAGGAGAAATAGAAACCACATAGTTTAAGCCCAGTGACAGACTGAGTTGCTTAACTTATGCATAGGAATGCATTTCTCTTGAGTTTCTGAAACAGTTTTTAATCTTTGAATGGTCTCTATGAGAGTCGGTGAGAGGAAAATGAGGAAGAAAACAATCTGTGTTTAATGTTTACATTTTTGAAATTATCATGTTAATTCTATTTTCATAAAACATTGAGAAAAAAATGATCTTGAAATCGACAGCTTTTTCTATCTGTATCTGATTTTGGTGAGCTTGTGCTTCAAATTAAGTTATAGAAAAGGAGGAAGAGAAAGAGGAATAAGAGGGTTTCAGAGTAAATTTGAAAAAACTCTGCTTTTGGGAGAAGTTTATGAGGGGATTCAGTAAATTTCAACGTGAGTTACTCTCACAGCTTGGCCTGCATAAGAAAGAAGGAAACCTTGAGACTAGTGACTTACCAAAAATCACAGCAGGCTCTTCAGAGTGCTTGTCCTGCTACTTAGATCAGCAAAATCTCAGACAAATCCTGCCACTGCAAGACCTTTCCTTCTCTTCCTTGTCGCTGTATTGGCTCTGATCTTTCTCTTTTTGTTCCTGCTACAGCCCTATTTTAGAAGCTGAAAGCAGGAACCCTCAGCTGCAGCTCTGCAGAGAAGTGCTGCAGTGCTGCTGGAGGAGTGCCAGCTGAAGGCCAGGTAAGCAGAGGGGGGCATCCATCCAAAAATGTTTTGCTAATTTAGAGATGTGTCTGAATTTTCCAAGCTTTATCTCTCAGCTTTTCCTGTCCCCAGAGGTCTGGCAAGCAGTTCTAACTAGGCCCTCCTTCCTCTGTACTCAACATATTCCCACTTTGAAAATCTTGCTGAAAAGGAAAAACTTGCACATAATAAAGTGCTTGGGAAAATGATTGCTGCTAAACACCTTGGAGGCAGCAATTCATTCTGCCACCATACAGAATAACATCACCTGCTGTACTGCTTCTGAAATCATTGAGCTATTTTTGCTGCATAGAGGGAGCAATGAAAAGTAATACGAAGCATAGCAGACACTGATTAGTAAATTGATGTCTCAGCACCACTGAGCCTAGATCAATACCTAAATCCACAGATAGACTGGTTGCTTTAAAAGCACTTAAAAATAGAGAATATAGTGCAAAAAGTCAGAATTGGTGGGGTGAAAGGTAGTTCTTCAGCTACTTTGTGCCAGACCCATCTAAAATCAGCTAGGGTACTGCATAGTTTCCACCAGGGGCACCTAACAATTACTGCTGATACTGAGTCTTTTTTTTTGACACTTTTCCATGTTTTGCCATTGAAATAGTTTAGGTGAGAGGAGGGATTTCTTTTTATTAATATACTGAAAGACTTAATGTTCATAACAGCCTCCAACCTGCTAAAAAGTTGCTCTCAATTTAAGAGGTTATAATTTTCTATCTTCCCTTACTTCAGCATTTTTACCTATGTTTGGTTTTTTCCATATAACAGCCTTTCAGAGATGGAGCTCAGGTTCAGCAAGATTCAAGGCAGAACAATATGATAGCTTGATGCAGGCTGCACAAATATTTGTTTATCTTTCTTCTACTGACCTTCTTGCCTAAAAGATAACAAGATGGGCATACTGCATATTGCATATTGCATATTGCACAACAGTGTGCTGAATATAACTTTTAGCTGCAAATAGAATGTGAGAGAAACTTTCAACCAACTAAAGAAGCTGAATATTACCAACAATAAGAAGAAAACTACAAAGGGCTCAAATCAAGCTTGATAGCACAAGCTTTCATATGAAAATAACATCAAAGAGATCCTTTATTGGATATTACCTCATGTGTTAGTTAGGGTTAAAAAGGCTTAAAAAGTTTTATTGTAGATCTTTAGCAGAATTACCAGCTTCAAACCAATGGCTACAGCTGAATCTCTTTCCAGACTACTACTTTTTCTTGGATACAGATGTTAGAAAGGCAGTACCTTCTGCATGGTAAAGTTGCATGAATTTGTATGGCTCACTGTTCTGAAGTTCATAAGAAAGCAAGCAATTCTCAGCATGAATAAATTATGCAATAGAGTTCAATTTATAAGAATTACAATTGACTTTTTGAAGAATTATTGTGCTATAAAAGATGTGATGACTGACAACATGAATAGGAAAGTGAAAATACTCAGTCTGCTAGAATTAGGACAATGGGTTTTCCCTTCAAAGGCTATTTGATTCTAGTATGAAAGTGTTATGCTGGAAGAAGCAGCTGTCTAGTTAAAATAACAGCTTGCCAATGATGTTGGCTAAAGCTCTTGCTGAGAATGGGAAGGTCTGACTGCTATAAATCAGTCCCAGTAAATCAGCAGATTTCACTTGTGTGAAGGAAACCCAGCAGAAGTGAAGATATGGTTTAATTACCTACAGGTAGAGTTGCACATTTTTAACCAGTGGCTATTTATAACAATACTATGGTGAGTGAAGATTAAACTCCTTAGGCTTGAATTTCTACTTCTGCAAATTCGGAATTAGATCAGTCTGCTGTAATTAAAATAATCCACCAAAGAATCCAATTTTTACAAAAAGGACTAAGAATTTTTTTCCTCCATATTGTCTTTCTCAGGAGGAGAATGTTGCTATTCTTGGCTCCAGAGGATTGAATTTACCTTGCCAAATATGGGATAGCTGCCCATAATCCTTTACAGCAGTGGTGCTTGCTGTACTACATGTCTCACTGATGGGGAATGATATATACAGGGATAATTCATCACATGCTAAAAAATACCTGATACAGGCAAGATGCAACACATCATGGAACTGCACAATTCTTTTTGTTACATGTAAAGGAAGATGAATTGGACAGTATTTTAAATTCCTAAAGTAAGGGGAGATATATCACTTTTGAACTGTTTGTCACAGACTCACATGGACTATACAACTCCTTTCAGTATTTTATTCAATCACTCAGCTCAAACAGTCTCATTTTCACTTTCCCTGGCTCACTAGTTGTCCTCCTATAATCTTCAGCGGTCTTGGGAAGTCTTTTATTTCTGTCTTGTCCATTCCTGCAGTGATAGAGAAAACATTTGCTTAGTCCCTTGTTATTCAATTCCTGCTTTCCATCATATTGTTCATTATAATATTCTCAATTAGTTTCTTAGTGTTGGTTTTCCTTGAAATCAGATTCTGAGGATGATGAGCAGAAAGGAGGAGAACTTTATGCTTTAGACAGACTGATCTGAGAGTGAGGAAACCAGGCAGATGATGTCTCATTTTACACTCATATACAGTACTGGTCTTAGGAATTCTGTCAGTTGTTGATATTTCCTTCAGGTAAAAATGGAATATATTTGCTAATCCGTGGTGAGCATTTGTGTAAGGGGCACAAACCTCTTTTGGAATAAATCACGAGAATTTTGACAGGTGGGGCAATGTCTGTACTATTGAAGCTACAGCTGTGATATAAGACTGAAATTCAAGTTTGATTGACAGTTAAAGCTGTGGTGTATCTATGTTCCAGGGCTCTGCCTGTATGCCTGCCCTGTGCAGTCAGCTCTCACTTCCTTCTCTGTGTAGTTGGCACACCAGGCTGGGTCAAGATAGGCCAAGAGGCAAAGGAGCTTTTGGTAGACACCTTCACAGCAGCGGAGCAGAAACATGGTAAAGGAGCTTGTTGAGAATCCTGAATCACTCCCTACCCTGGGGGAGCCCCACTGTGCTCAGGCTCTTTTCATATGCATTGATTAGTCATTTCAGTGGGAATACCCGGGGCAGTCTGCAGCAGGGATATCCGCAGGCTGCTCAAGCTGTGCAAGAAAGTTACGGACAAGATTTTAAATACTCAGTAGAAACTGTCCATGCGTGTGCAGACAGGTTCCCATAAGGCAGTTTTCTACATGATCAATAATATATGGTCGTGTATGCTGAAGGAATTGCGTAGGGCCATAGGTGAGATGGGTCATAAAAATGTTTCACGACTGGGCACATCCTCTTTAATGCTGCTGAATACTCCACACAGATGCTTGCAATGGAAACTCCTGTCAACATCTGGACAGCCAAGGGCTATTGAATTTGGGAGCTTCAATTTACCATGTAAATACTACCCTATTCAAAGGACCTTAAGACATTAATAGTTTCTGTAAAAGTTCTGTCTGTGTGTGTCTGTCCAGGACAGGAGAGACAGAATAAGGCCCAGCCTAACTCTGTAGCTTTGGAAAAATCAGCATAAAACATGATACAAGAAGAATCTTATGATTTTTTCCCCCTATTTTAACCTCTTGAGATAGTTTTATTTGGTTGCAAAATGGTGATCTCTACAGATGAAGAGTGGTCCAGATGTCAACGTTTTACACAGAAGCAATTGGCAGTTGCCTTCTTTATCAAAGTTATCTTTGTGATCTTGAGCACATTCTTTTTTCTTGGATAATGGGGACTGGATAAGTATCATCAATAGAGAAGTATCTCTGCAGGGAGAATATTAATAGTACTTGAGGAATCTAATCTCTCAGAGAAAAGCGAAATGAAGTCTTGTGACTAGAAGTTCAAATTAAAAATAAATGATGGAATTATTGGAAAGTTTTTGGACTGTCTCAAATGATCTGTGTGCTTAACCAACAAAAATGTGTATTTTTTTTTCCACAGAAAAAGAGAAGGAATATATTCTACTCTTATAACAACTCAAACTACTACTTATTTAAGTATTTTAGTGAAAGGCTTCTTTAAAGCTGGATTTTTCTTAAGCCCATATTATAGCCAGCAGAAACTATCCACCACTTTAAGCATAATTGCATTAAAAGTCCATCTAAAATGACGCGATGAAGCCAGTTTTGCTGAAAGGCACAAGAGGCAATTTAATCCCTTTTTTCTACATATATCCTCCTGCTCAACAGTCCTGGTTAGTCCTAGGTAATACCTAAACACAACTGCCTTCCAGTGGGAAGCATTTTTTCAGACCTCTCTTATGCAAATTCTACCTTTTATAAGTTAGGAGGAAGAACTTTTGAGAATGGATTTTCATAACACACAGGAGTGTGTATCTATGTTTTTAAAAGAGATAGCGTAAACTATTAATCTTATTCAATTTGAATAAAAGACATTCCTCGTTTATTCCAGTGTAAGCGCAGTAATTCAAAACAGGTGGCTTAGAATGTGAGGTATATGGACAGAAAGAGGATCATTACTATATAAAAGTAGATTTGGGCCATTTCACAAATTAAACAACCTGGCTTATGTAGCCATAAGCCAAATACCTACACATGTTAGTGTTTGCCATTATTAAAAACTTGTTAACTCTAACTTTCATGCTGCAAAATGTAGCAAGAATACAAATGAAGGTGGAATAGTGACAATGCATACTGTGTTGAGGCTCAGCAATTAATTTGACACCTAAAGTAAAAAAGGAGAAAAGAATGAGTCTTGCATGTTGAATATTTTCAGTTTAAATCATAGAATTTTGCAGAAAGATCTTGAAGACATTGGTTAATGTGTCATATGCATGAAATTCTTGTGACATCCAGAAGTTGTTAGCCTGGGGTTTCTAATTCAAACAGAAAAAATGCCTATAAGGAGTCACATTCTGGACATGCATACACAAATCAGTGAAATACATACACACACACACACACACATACACACGGGAGACAACAACATAGTTAAAAACATGAGCCACACATGTAGTCAATGTAAATGTGAGGCTTATTAACTTATTTCCAATTTCTAGTCATCAAAATTTTAGAACACTTAATACTGAGCTACCTTTGCTTAGCTTGAAATTTATTCAAGGGGAAGGAACTCTTTTAAAATAATTATTTTTCTGTATTATCTCTGTCTTATGTTTTGATGCAGCTTCCTCTTCCATGGCCCCACAGATTTCATTTGCTATGGTACAATGCTGGTGTGTGGAAGGTCAAGTTGTCAGGGGCTGGGCTGAAATTTTGTGGAAATATAGAGGAAAGGAGATGCAGAGAACAGGAGTAACAGACTGTGAACTGGTATATTCTATAGCAAACTGGTTTTGCTGAGAAGGCTTCAATCCAAGTACAATAATGAGCTTGAAGGTTGGGTTTTCATTTATGTAAAATCAACTGTCATCATTCCAGAAGGCTAAAGGTGCCCTGAAGGGACTACAAATGTATTTTATGCCCAATTAAAAAAAACCCCAAACCTTAAAGCATGCAGGATATTTTAAAAATTATGTAACTGTACAACTGGAGAATCTAGCCTCTGGTGTATAACTGCTAATTTAATTCACAGCTTCTCTGGACAATGTGCTCCTGTGCCTCACCACCCTCACAGAAAATAGCTTCTTCCTAATACCTAATCTAAACCTAGTCTCTTTGTGTGAAGCCATTCCTTCTTGTCCTATCACTGCATGCCCTTGTAAAAAGTCTCCATCTTTCTTGATGGCTCTAGAATGCCACAGCTGGGTCACTCTGAAGCCTTCCCTTCTCCAAACATGACAATCCCAATTCTCTCAGTCAAGGGAGGGGTTTCTAATCCTCTGATTGACTTGGTGTCCCTCCTCTGGACTCCCTGCAGCAGTTCTGTGTCCTTCCTGTGCTGGGACCCCAGAGCTGGGTGCAGGGTTCCAGGTGGGTCTCACCAAAGCAGAGCAGAGGGGCAGAATCCCCTCCCTCCCCTGCTGCCCTCGCTGCTTTGGATGCAGCCCAGGACACAACTGGCAGTCTGTTGGCCACTGCCTTCTGGATGTGACAGTGCAGTCAATTCCTTATCCACCTGGCAGTCCTCTCAGCAAATCCATCCCTGTTAACTGTCCTAGGTAAACTAGATGACCCAAAAGAAGAAAAAAATTGTATATTCCATAGTTTCTCTCCATGAATCCCCAAAGTCTGACCTCTCTCCATGCATTTTCCAGTGTGGCCAGCAGGGTGAGAGGAGATTCTGCCCCTCTGCTCTGCTCTGGTGAGACCCACCTGGAACCCTGCACCCAGCTCTGGGGTCCCAGCACAGGAAGGACATGGAACTGCTGGAGGGAGACCAGAGGAAGCCACCAAGTCAATCAGAAGGATGAAGCATCTCTCCAATGAGGAATGACTCATGTATCCTTATTGGTGGAAGAGCAGTTATTAAAAATAATGCGGAAGTAACTAATTTTGGAGTTTCTAACCTGTTCTTTTTGTAAAGACATAAATTTAGTGAGCTGGATGTGAAGGACCATGTCAAAGTCCTGATAAATGACATCTGCTGCCTTTCCCTTGTCCACTGGTGGAATCACTGCATCATAAAAGGCCTGCAAGCTGGTCAGGCAGGACTTGTCCTGGTTAAAGCTGTGTTGGGTGTCCCAAATCACTCCCTGTCCTCCATGTGCCTTAGCACAGCTTCCAGCAGGATCTGTTCCATGATCTTCCCAGGCACAGAGGTGTTGCTCACAGTTGTTGCAGGGGTCCTCCTTTCTACCCTTTTTAAAGATGAGTACAATGCTTTCCCTTTTCCAGTCACCTGGGATTTCACCTGGCAGCCACAACTTTTCAAATGTCATGTATTTGTACAATTGCTACTAGTTTAAATTGCTTCAAATTATGACAAAATTCAGTAAAAATGAGAATATATGTAGAATGTATATTAGAAAATGCATTGTTAAGCCTTTAGTATCAAAGCAGTATATTTTCCTCTTAGGATTTAGAAATGTGCAGATACTTCTATATTACATTCTTAATAAAAATGTGTTTTTAAAAAATAATTTTCAAGAAATAATTTTTCATTGACATTTAAACAACTTGAAATGATATATTCTATTTAAAATTTTTTAAATTCCACCACAAATAAAACATTATTTCATTGTGGAAAACAAAGATCTTACCTCAAAGAAACCCAAGAAGAGCATAAAAAATTAATGTCAATTAGAAATACTCTAAAGCAATCTTATAAATTCAAAAGGAATATGTAAAATATTTCGACTAGCTTGCACAGAGTTTCATGGAGAATTTAGCAGCTTCATCACAGCTCCTTGGGCAGGTGAAAATTCTGACTGTAGTCTCACCAGGGTCAGAGGTGTTTTTCAGATTATCGTTTTTTCCCACAAACTACAGTAATTTCACGATTATAAGCTGCACCTGAATATAAGCCGCATGTCCAGGTGTCAGCAAGTTTAAGTCTTCGTCCATATATTTTAGCCACCTGATTATAAGCCGCACTTTTGTTCGCAGTAAACATTCACAAAGTTGCCAATTAGTAACAGAATTACGGGATCATGGGGTTTACTGGCTGGTGCCGGCCTTGGAAACATTATTTCCAAGCGAAAAAAGATACAGACAATAGCTGTGGCAGTTTACCTGCGAGCTTTATTTACAAGCGGAAAAAGATACGAACAATAGTGTGGTCATTTTTGCAAGCATTTCCAATGGATCCACGTTGCCTTTAAACAGCGGCTCAGCCGGGCAGCCAGGCAGTGGCTCAGCCGCACAGACAGGCAGCCAGGCAGCCACCTGGGCGGGCAGCCGCTCAGCGGCATAGGCAGGCAGCCGGGTGGCCGCACAGGACTGAAAACACCAAAAAAATACAGAGAAATGTCACGGTCTTGGATTGGTGGTGTTGCCCTGCCACCAGGGCCACACAAACTCTGGCTCGGCTTGGGGCTGCTGTGGGCTTGCACTTCAGGGTTGGAAAATTTCTGAACATTGTTCATATATTGGCTGCTCTGGATTACAAGCCACACTTCCAGGTTCAGACCAAAACTTTAGTCAAAATGGTGCGGCTTATAATTGTGAAATTGCTGTACTTTCTATTAGGGTGCCAGACAATCAGATTTTTTGTCCTCTCTGAGCACATGTGTGTTTGTAAACATGCCCCTTCCTCACCTTGTCTGTACGTGAGATTAATAAAAGTATAGTGTAGTTGCTTTGAAGTAGTGCCTCATGAAGTATTACTTACAACTAGAGTCTGTTCAAAGAACACAAAAAGAGGTCTGTATTTGGGACTTCTAAGTGGAGCATAAAAGCTTAATCCGTTCTAGTTTCCTTAAGAATAGAAATAGCCAACCTTTCTGTTTTAAACTTAAATTAAGTGAAACGTGAAGTGGTCTCTCCCTCTCTTCCCAAGATCTCAGACCTTAAGTTCAGTAGATACAAGAAGAAGGAAGAAAAATAATTTGGAATGAATAAAAAAAATGAATTATTTTCCCAAGTATTTCGACAATCACACAGAGATTGACTTCAGCTTATTAAAATGCATTGCCACAGACTCAGCGGGCTGCATCTTATTTTCATGTCTTATTCACTCTTCAAAGCATGCTTTGTGATGTTTAGTATTTTGTGATGAGCTGTTATATGCAGCAAGTCTGTGGTGCTAAACTCTCTAAGCACTGTATGATGGATTACAGTTTGCAAACAATTTCCCCCACCAAAAGTCCATTTGGCCTCACTAAAGATAAGACATCAGTATCTCGGGGTATATTTACTCCCAAGATATGTTGCTATTTAATTAAATCTTTTTCATTTCTTTCACATGTGAAATATGAGCTTCCTGGTATTAAAAAGGGGAGATAGCAGAAAGAGAGAAGGCATTTTCCTGTAATTACAGGGCATAAACTCTGTCAGAGAAAAGACACAGACCCCTCATTATATCACTTTTCCCTTCTTTTTTGCAGTCTTTTTCTGTCTTGCTGATAGCTATCAAACATCATGGACATATTTTTTTTTTTACCTGTAGAGTATTCAAGTAAAATCTCTGTCCCAGAAGATAGGTTTAAATAATTCAGGAGGCATGTCATGTTGAGCAAGGGATCACAAGTTGGATAAGTTTGTAAATGTATGTAAAATAAAGCCAAAATATTGGTCTTGCTGGATAGATAAAGGTCAACTGTACAACAGCTGATGCCAATCCTGCTGTGTGCTGGCAGTTGGGAGCAAGGTGTGTGTTTAGGTGACTTTGAGCCCAGATGTAGGATGTATGTGTCAAAGACATCCTTATATGCTAGTTTGAACATCCCTTTATTTAAACGTCATCCTGCTCAGCCTTCAAGACTTTCCTTTCAATAGGAGCGAGAGGAATTTTTAAAACTCAGTGGCCTTTATTTCAAGCTAGTTTGGGTGGGAATGTGTGTGTTCAATACTCTTGAAGTAGTTGCTAACAAAACATATGCATATGGGTAGAAAGAATGGGAGAAGAGATATTCCACTTGAATAAGAAACTGGATATGCCATCCTTTGTATTACACTGTTTAATAACTTTTTTGATGAATGGAAGAGTGTACATATGAAATTGATTTTTCTTCAAGGAGAATAAAAACCTATAGAGAATTTTTTCAGCTTTCCAAAATCTGTTTTTAATGGGAAATAAAAATTCCAGAAAGAGACATTTAAATTGTAAAGAACAAATAGCGGTTTTGCAGGCCTTTTGATGATTCCGTCTTCTGTAATTTCACATAAGCTTACAGTGATCTGCAACAGAAGTCTGTAGGAAGATTGTCTGAAATGTTGCATAGCTTTAAATGACTATTTACTTGTTGCTTCAAGGAAGTTACATCTATCCAGGTATGTATGTGCATTACATTAATGTATGAATCTATTTAAACACCCTTAACATGCTTATTTTTATCAGTGATCTGTACTTTAGCTTCTTATCAATTGTTTTGTCTTCCCTAAAGGTGACTGGAAAATAGATTTACCAGAGATCCAGGCCCTGAGATATACGGGCCTCAGTGTTGTAAAATGGGTTTCCAGGGTCCCATAGGATGTGATAATTGCTGGGATCTGGCCTACAAAGAAGGAATGAGGAGAATATCAGCAGGCTGTGATCTCTGCCAGCCACCCTTGCAGCACTGGCAGCTCCCAGGGCATCTTACAGCTCCTTTTCCTGGAGCTCCTTTTCCTGTGTGCCTTTTCCTGGCATGCATGCTTTGTGCATGAAGCATGCCAGGCTGCCATGCACATACACATTCTTTGCAAGCTGGAAACTTCTGTAAAACACAGTTAGTCTGTTTTATAATTTTCCTTCATTTGTGTTGTTTCAGTGCTTCATGATTTCTTTAAAGTAAGGATCCCCACTGTGCTTAATGTAGGTTGTTATGTTGTAAACAGGACAGACAAGTAAAAGGGGACACAATATCTCCCCTTTACACATGAAAAGTTTTGATTTAGAGAGATTCATCCACCTGTCCAAAGCACAAATCTATCCTTGATATTGCTTTCATCATGATGGCTTTTACTTGTGGTGGACATGTCCTAAATCTTATGGAAACAGTTGATCTCAGTACCCAGCCACCTAAATCTAGATTTCTTTCCTACCAACTTATAATCAACTTTGCAGTGCTCCACATATATTGTATAAAATTTGCTTAGGCACCTATAGGTGCAGTATTAGGTGCAGACACATGCAGTGATTACAGGAAATATTTGAAACTTAAACTGTCCTGGTAACAGAATGAAAAATTTGTCACAAGTCTTGGAACATGCCAGACTGGATATTTTCGGAAGGAATTCTAAATGCTGAGAAACTTTCTCAATTCAGTAGATTTTTCCCTGCCACTCATCTGCTTAGACCCTGAATTGCTGGCTCTTCCTGACCTGTTCTTTTAGATCTTTTCCTCTTGTCCTGTCATTCTTTGACATTCATGAAAAGGGAACTCTATGTCTAAACCAGTGATTATACATTAAAAAGGAATCATGGCCTGTCAAGAAAATGACATTCTCTTTTCCTTATCCTGTTTTATGTTGTGAATGGGTTTTTTCAGCCTTATTTTACGTATTAGTTTATTTATATATTAAATGGTATTTTGCATTTAATGGTTTTCAACTGAAGATCATATAGCACTTTAGGAGCATATAGAAATTCATAATACCTATTATGTAACTTCTGAGACAAATGGGCTGGAAATAATTTAAGCCAAGAGAAGGGGCAAATTGCCAAGGATTTTTTACAGTAGCAGAAGGGACTTGATTGAAGGGTATTCAGAAATGCATGAGCTATTTTTGACAAAAGAATTCAGGCAGCTGGTTTGAAACATCTCAGTTTGAGTAATGAAGGTGTTATCTGGGCATCATCCTTTCCTGTCCTCTCCCTTGAATTCCTCATGGACACCTTCACCTCTCAGAACAAGAAATTGATGATTCCTGACCTTTCCAAGCTCTCCTGTAACTCCTGGGCTGTTGATATGAGGCAAGAAGGTCAAGCACCCATCCTGCAGTTTGAAAAATTGTGTCATTCAATGTGAAATGGTTCTATCACAGTCAGGTATTTCATTGTCTGTTATGAA
>PYHW01009260.1:1736257-1764008 GCA_013186435.1 Turdus rufiventris | reverse complement strand
AAAAAAAAAAAAAAAAAAAAAAAAGAATGAAAAAAAGAAAGTATTTTTTCCTTCCTCTTTCTCCATTTGACAGCTAAACTTTTGACTATGCATCAACAACAGCTTTGTGAGCTTATTAGCGCTGTTTTAAGTGATTAGTTACCAAGTAAACATAGGAGCCGTTCTGGGACTGAGCTGCATCATGTGCATAAAAGATAGCTCAGTGCCTGTCCTATGGTTACTAAACCAGGACAGTGCTGTACACAGATGTTTTTCCTATCGAAAAGTGGAGCCTGCAAGAGAAAATAGGTATAGACCAGAGGCTGATGAATGTTCAGGTGTATTCATGGATAGTAAGAGTCTGAAGAAGAGGTCAGGACAGTCTGCTAATTGCACTGTTGAAGGTAATGATGTATCAACTTGGTTACAGTCACTTGCTTGTGACTGTAAATGCAGCTACAGCCCTTGAGTTCTTATCCAGGGTTTTGCCTAATTTTAAAGATCCAGTTGTTAATATTTTTGGAGATATGCCTCTGCCTGAATTAAGGCACAAACAAGACCCTATGCCAAAGTCAATAGTATGCATTTTATTTAACAGTAAATGTGAGAAAGAAAGATAGAGGGAGAGAAAGAAAGAAATATTAAAAGTGATAAGGGAGGGAGAGATAGAGACAAATTGAGTAGAAAATATCACCAGTCTGTGGATCCTGAAGGTATCCCATTGATCTTCCCCATAGAATTCTACGCACACAGCATAATGAACAATATAATATACTATTTCAGCCAAGCAAAGAATATTAATTAAGCTTTTGGTGAACCATATTGCAGATAAAAATTAACAATGAGCAATATCCTAATAACAGGCATACATCTTAACATAAAATGAGATAGGTTTCTGTAAAACTTCTCACACATAAATGTATATAGCTTGTTATCCACAGATTAGTAAAGCAAAATAAACTAAAGTGAAATGGAGTGCCTTCAAGATATAGTGATCATACAAAGGAGCTGCACATCGTGAGAGTTGTAACAGCTATTTTGACATTTTCTGTTTAGGATTTTATTTCTTTCAACCAAGCATACATACAACACCACACACTATGCAATAGTTCTTTTCCAGCTTCATCACTGGATCACTATTGCTGATGAATGCCCTCTAGCATTATATGATGTGTCTAATAACCTGAGAACATTTTCCTATCTCATCCTTTCCTGAAAGAGAGTACTTGTATTCATAATACTGTTATATTTGTAGGATTTCCTCTCTCACACAATTAGCGTGCACATTTTTCTACATGTTCATGTTAAAAGAGTTGTGTCATTTTGCTACTGGAGAAGAATGTGAAAGGTTGTGTGGTAACTCCACTGCTGTTTGTAGAAGATTTTGGAACATCTTTTAGCCATGATTTAAAGAGAGTAGTTTAGTTTTGAAATGTTCATCCTTATGCCCAAGGGGGAAATAACGAAAATAAAAATATGAAAGGGGAACTGTAATAACCCCTTATAAAGAATTAAGGGAAAAGAAAGAACCCAGGAAACTGTTTTTCTCTCCAGAGCATTTCAGTAATAGTCCCTGAAGAACACTGAGATGTGTCTGTGACCAGGAAACCTTTATGGAGTCTCTCAGATGTCATTAAAAATTGGAGGAACACTACCCAAATTCTTGCTTGTTGGCCATTACACTGATCACTTAAAACCTTGAGTATGAATTGAAGAAATGTATGAATCTCAGAAATTACTAAATACCATAAGTTGCTTACAGCCTCATAGGAGGAAATGATATAAAAAACAAAACTTCTTACGATAACAAAAACTCCCTATCACTCTCAAAATTTTTCTTTTCATGCATTATCATGAACAGAGCAGCAAGGACATACCTAATCTGTGATGGTGTGTTTAAATCCAGTTATGTGATACGTCTTGACCTCATTTTATAAGTTTTGCTGCCAACTAAATCAACTAGTGGGTTCCAAAACTAGATAATCACATGATAATTAAAATACTGCTAAAAAAAAAAAAAAAAATGAAGGGGAATATAAGTCAAACTCCTAAGCCTGTTGCTAACTGACTGGGCTTAGAAATAAAATGCCTTTTGAACTACTGCTATTTTATATAGGGTATGGCACGATTTTTTCAGACATCTGTTGTTGGGAAGGATGAATCAGGAAAACCTTATAAATATGATTGCCTGGCAAAAGATTCAGAGAATATGGAAACCATAGGGAAGATTGAAATGAAGGCCATCTTTGGGATACCAAACCTTAGTTACTAAATAACTAGGAGACAATAGAATGGCCGGCCAAAAGTAATCCCCCCTTGATAGAACAATGCCTTCTGCTGGCTAGCAGGTCCAAAGGTCAGGGAAGACCCTGCTAGCTTGGCAGAAGGGGTCCAAACAGTAGTTTTAGGGTTTAAAGTGTAACACAGTATGGTAATGTAATGATTCTTGTAGGCTGTATGTAAATGCTACAGGATTTGTATTTTATATTAGATTGGTTAGTGGAAGTTAGAATATTCTACACAGAAGAAGATTTATTGTATTTTAATGAGAACCTTGCACTCTTACTCTTACTCCCTTACTCTCTTCCTTCTTTTACCACCCACCTACCTCTTTCTCTTATCCCCCAGTGTCTTACTGCCCTGCTCCAAGCTGCGGCTGGCAGCTCCCGGCAGGGCCCTTTTATCCCTTTTGCAATAAACCACACATTTCAAGACCTGGCCTTAGAGACCTCTCTGTCTCTCCCAACTGTCCTGCCCACCTTCACCTCCTACAGTCTCCTACAATCTGTTATTTGGACTGCTGTGGGTAAAACATGTGAATGAATGAACAATCACTATATCTCCATAGCTGATATGTTTTGTTATTTTCCGTGCAAGTGAAAAAACTCCTAAATTTAAGCTGGTGTCTCAGTTAAGATCCTGTTATAGATGAATTTGAGCTTCTTTCTTGGATTTGTGATAACATTTGTTAACTCAGTTGACATAGCCTTTTGCTGGAAAGCTCATGTACGATCTAGTAGCAAAGTATGAAGAGGTCAATGGATTTGCAAGGTTAAAAATACTTTTTCCTCTGCATGTTGGATAAACGTGTAAGGTCTTTCTTTTGACCACGTGAAATATTGCTGGAAATGCACTCAGCTGAAAGAACACAATTTTCAGCTAGAAGCTGCAGGATGGAAGGTTAACTACAGAGTTGGTTTCTGAGCTAATTCCCAGAAGAGTTTGGGCTCTAACAGGACATTTTTAGAACAATGAGAAAATTGCAAGCCCTGCAGAGTATAGCAGTGAGGATTCATAGATTTGGTTGTAGTTTTTGAACAGCTGCCTGGCATGCTTAGGTTTCAGATGGTAAATGTTATCATGGTAGAAGATCCAAGAAATAACGGCAAAGGTTGGTCTGCTCTAACATTAATCTGTGACTGCTTTAGCCAGGATTTTGAGACTTTTTTGTTAACTGCTCTGAAGACTTTTGTCAGCCAGGAGCTAATAAGGGTATATAGCACTATCGTGTCCTCAAATGAGAAATCTCACTATGGCAGTTCAAATCAATTTCGGGGCCATCTAAAGAGCATATGGATACTTTATGTACTATAGCAGATGGTAATTATGATTGGCATCACTCTTGCCCTTTAAACAACATCAGAAAAACAACTGCTCTCCTTATTCCCTGCTCATTCGCAGAACATCTGCTCCAATAAAATATGCTATTGCTTCAGTCACAATAGCTGCTTTTAACATTATAGACTATCTTCTATTAGTCAATCAGTGTTACAACCCTTAAAGAAAAGAGACATAAAGACATAAAACTACAATCCACTCAGTGATTACTGGCATTTAAAATAAGTCTAGTCTCACTATGTGCTTTTGGTGTCAGTCTTCAGATATCACTACCAGAAGACACTTGGCAAGCATGGGAAGACTGAAAGTGCATGACCTGTGGGTCAAAAGAAGACACTACATTGTAGGAGTCCTGCAATAAAGTAGCTGTGGGCTTTATGCTGCTATTCAAAGACAAAATGAGGTCTAAAAGCTCAAAAAGAATAGGAGAAACAGGAGAGACAGGAGTTTGGGCAGCATAGTGCTCCATTGGTGCATATATCTCTGGTTAACCACAATTCTTGAGGATGTGATCTGTGCACGCTTTTGCTCACTCATGTGGGTTTAGTAATATGCTGTTGTGGTATCAGACTGAATATTTATTGTCAAAACAGAACTACCAAGGGGAGATTTTCTCAAAGCAGTAGGTCTGTGACATGAATGCTGATGTTAGGTATTCTTGTCTGTACCCTTCATCCTGCCTGTGTGTTCAGGATGGGCACCAGTGTCTGGGCTGGCTTTTGTAAAGGCTGCCTGGCTTTCACCAGGATGAGGGAGGGCTGATGCAGGAAGCTGTGCAAAGCCAATGCAACAAAACACCATGAGCCCGGAGATGCAATTTTAGGCAGAATTACTGCCCAGCAAGTGCACGTGATGTGGTAAGAGGAGGCTGTTTATGCATGCTGTTTCCTGAGACTTTGTTTCTGTCTCTATTTCCAAAGCCGACCTATGTACCCCTTGGTGTTCAAAATGATCAATGTTATTAGTAATTCCATATTGCCAGACACATTGGTTTTCCCAGCTAATTACATCTTATAACCTGTTTTGATCCTAAGCCAATCCTGTTTGAGATGCCCTACTGTGCAGAGTTTGTAAACCATGAGTAGGTCTATAAGTATTGATGTCTGCTCAGCTGTAAAAATTACTTGGGCTAGGTTTCTTCCTGAGCTCCCATTTTTGTCTTCTGATGGATGAAAAGGAGAATTTAAAACTGAGTTCTCTTTTGCTGCAGAGAACAATATGCCATGAAGGGATATCATCAGTTCTGACTTGTGTGCTGGCTGCCTGGAGTGTGATTGATCACTAGGAAATGAAGGTATCATCCCTATATCATCTAAGACGCTATGTCTGAGAAATGCCTAGATTAAAGCCCTAGCCCCACCCCAAAACAACTTCTTCATCCCCTTCAGCCTTTCCCATAAGACTTTATGATTCAAGAATATAAGTTTAAGCAGATTCAGTGGCCTAATGGTGAAATAGGAAAAGCTAAAATAATCTGTGCAAACAAACAAACAAAACCCCCAAAATCTCCCAAAGCAGAGGAGCAGTGTTTGTAAATGTTTCCCACATTTGTTTCCACTGTAAGTGTTTTCTGTTTCCTCTCTGTTTTACCAAGTTGGGCCAAAAGGATGTCTATAGAGAACAGTCAATCATGGGGATGAAGAATAACCACTTTATTTTTAATCAAATAATGGAACCTGCTTGCAGCAACAAATTAAGCAGCTATTTCCCACAGCAGTATCTTGCAGCTGTTCCTCCAAATGTACTGATTTCTATTCCTCTGTCAAGAACACAAGAGGAGCAAGAACTAAAATAAGGAATGGGATCTATCTATTACTTAAAAGTGAACTTCGCAGACTAAAGGTGGGAAGGGATGCAACTGCTGGATGATAACTGGACATTTGTCTCCTTTTAAATAAACACAAATATTTAAGATTCACTTAAATTTAATTAAAATTTGTAATTAAATATGATATGGAAAAACCTTAGTGTGCAGCCAACTGCCTTTTCCTGAAGTCTTCAGTTTATTATAAAAAGTAAAACTTGTTTCATATCATAATTAAGTTCACTTAACCTACATGTTCACAAAAACATATGTATGCATATAACTTCTGGCTGACAGTGCTTTAAAATTCATTGGCCAATTCTAAATTAATTTTAAAAAATTACTAAGGAAGCAAAACTATTTATTCCCCAAAACAAACTCTGAGAATAAACAGTTGGAATAGAAAAGGGGATCAGTTAGCATGAAGAGGAGACAACAGTGGTTTCTAACTGTTTTTCAAGCATGCGCTGAAAAGGGTGCAAAAAGAAAGGGCTTTGACTATGAGTAGGTTTTTGGGGTTTGCACATGTTTGTTGGATAACAAAGGGCCATTTTCAAAATTAAATTAGAATATATTTTTCAAATGTTTTTAAATATTTAAATGAATTTTACAATCCAGACTCTTGCCACTGAGGGTACTACCCACAAATCCCTTTGGATTTTCTCAGTGGGGCAGATATATTTTATGACATGTCATTACAGTAATTTCACGACCACAAGGTGCACCAGACTATAAGGCACACCCCTCGGTAGTCGGCAACTTTCACAACTTTGTTGATCATATAAGACGCACCGGACTATAAGGCGCACTTTTTTTTGCAGCGAGGAGCTGCGTGGCACGTAACAAAGTAACGAATTACTGGCAGGTGCTCAATTTGCAAACTGCAAACATTTTTCAAAGATCGGTGTAACCTTTAAATGCAGCCCCAGGTGCCCTCCCCGTGCAGCAGGCTGCGGCACTCCTGCCCACCTCCGGCACTCCTGCCCACCTCCGGCACTGGCTGGCACAGCTCACAGCTCCCGGCTCCCACTGCTCAGCTGCGCTGCTTCCCAGCTTTCCCTCGGCCAGCAGCAGCGCCGCTTCTCAGCGCTTTCCTGTGGTGCTTTTTTGCTGCTTTTTGGCACTTTCCCACGGCGCTTTCTCGCTGCTTCTCGGCGCTTTCCCGCAGCACTTCTTGGCGCTTCCCCGTGGCCGCGCTGCTTCCCCCTGCTTCTCCCTGGCTGGCGGCCGCACCAGTTCCCAGTTTCCCCTGCCTGGCGGCCACAGCTCCTGCAGTTCCCAACTCCCCCCGCACGGCCGCAGCTCCCACGGGTCCCGGCTCAGCTCGCAGATCGCACTTCTGGGTTCGCAAATTTCTGAACTTTGTACATCAGATAAGGCACACCGGACTATAAGGCGTACTTCTGGGTTCGGGGAAAAATTTTACTCAAAACGGTGCGCCTTATAGTCATGAAATTACTGTAATCCTTGTTTCCAGCTGCCCAGACCTGAAACTTGATGGAGAATATTACATCTTTTGCCTTCTAGTTTGCTTCTTCACAAGTGTTTGTGATGGCCCTTGGCTAGGTCATGTGCTGGTGTAGAAGAGGGCTGTAGTCCGAGTTTGAGTCAGGGTCAGGAGCAACACTGCTTCAAGGAGTATGTACCTGACCATTTGTGTAAGTGTGGGCAGTGGCATACAAACTGCCAAGAACTGAGCTGGTTTTGCAAAATCTGGAGCATAAGTTCCTGAAGCCTTTAGATAAAATTTTAAGCTATAGCTTAAGTCTGAGGTAAATCTGAGCCAAAACTCTCTGCTTGACTGCAGGTATTCGGCTGTTTTGGACACTATTAAAAGCAATGTATCACACATAGGCTATTAATTTTCTACTTCATAAAGTATATTTTCCAAAACCCTTCTGAAAATCCCTAACATCAATTAATTCTTAAGAGTCTTCAATTTTTGTATAGTCTATGTGGGTTACCCAATTACTTATATATTATTTTTAGCCCTGTATTTGTACTAGGTCTTATCCTTCAGAAAGCAGCCTCCATTTGGAAATAATAAAAATTATTATTATTATTAATTATTATTTTCATGCTTCCAGTAAAACTAGTTGTTTTTTTTTTTTTTTTTGATAAATTGATTAATTTCATGTAAAGATTTTTATCCTAAACTAGTGAACTTATGTTTTATCAGAAATTTTATTTATTAAATGAATTAACACCACCTTCATGGCCCGGAAATGTTGTACAAATCATGAAACTAGACAGTGGTCTCTGAGTGGACCAAAACCTGTGTTACACTGACTAAGAACCCAGATGGAGGCATGAGAAAACACAATTTGTTCTATTATTTGAGGGCATTTGCTTTGCAGCAATGTCCAGGAGGTATTCCTGGGATGTGAAAGTCTGGCATGTCAGACTGTGACACCACAAAAGCCAGGCAGTGCCTAACCCCCAGAACTGAAACCCTTTGAGGCAAAGACAAGAACAGCATAAGGCAAAGGTCTGTTCTCCTGGTGCTTGGATGGGCCCATGGACTTGAGCACTGGGGGAAAAAAAGGAGTAATTTCCACAGGGATAAAAGAATTCCTATTGTCACAATATGGATAAAAATGCTGAGTAAAAAAGCTGTATTTCTTCATATTTTGCAGAAATGCGAGTACTCTGGGAGTTGAACCAGTCAATGAGAGTATTGCTGCACATTGTCACAGAAAGGGCTATTTGTGAGCAAAGAGGGACAGGGAGGGAATCATCTCCTGCGCTGCACTTTCCCCACCCCCATCTCTCACAGCCAGCAGTAGTATGGCCAAGAAATCTCCCCTTGAGCCCCCAAGTGTTGCAAATTCTTCTCACTGCAAGCATGGAATCTGGCAGGAAGGAAGTTTTCATGCTCATATTGAACCAAAATGGTAACATTGTTAATGAGAACGAACAAAAAGATTTCCCTCAACCAAAAAATTGAAACTTAGACTTGCAATAGCAAAAGACCAATTCAAGCAGAAGAAAAGCATTAAACACAGGGTTCACAGTAGTTGTGAGAGAGGGCCTCAAGTGGCCTGCATCAAGGGGAATACTTAGTTTGGACGACAGATGTGGGGATGACGATACTTAAATCTTCATGTTTCCCTGGTTCATCCCCAGATGTAGACAAAGTGTGAACTATGAATGCAGCCATTGATGGCTCACCAGAGGCATGACACAGAGCATAAGCAATGAGAAAGCAGAAGGCATGATGATTAGAAAAGGTTTTTTAACCCCTGTCCTTGACTGTGATCTCTTTTTCAGAAGAAAAATGCTTGGTTTTGTGGGGAAATTTTGCTTTCTTTCACCTAACATGTTTCAGTTGTGTATGGCAGATATAAATCAAAGAGTGAACCGATAGGCACAGTCACAGATGCAGGGCTCATCCGTGTTAGACTGCAGTAGGACCTTTCCACAGCACGCCTTTCCCATGCAGCTCTTCCTCTGCCCCCAACCCCACTTTGTCCAGTGCACATTATGAGAAAGAACTGTGAGGGCATGAGGAAAAATCTCTATGAATCAGCAGAACAGCATTGTAAAACCTGAGTATCCTTGCATGGGGTCCAGACAGATACTCATTGGGAGCTTCCCATGTATTTGCACTATCATATTTCTATGATGCCCAAAGTGTTTATCTTGTAGTCAGCTTCGACTTTCTGACACTCCCAGGTTTCTGTATTTCAGTGGTTAGAAATCTGCTTTTCAGGAAAAGAGAGAAACTTTTGGCAGTGAACTGAAGTCTCAGTTTATTTTGGAGGAGATCAATAACACTGCATAGAATTGGAAAGCAGTTTTTCTCTAAGAATACTTTATTCTGTGAGGTTTAGCCTTGCAAAAAAAAGTAAAATATTAGCTTGGAATCACCATTTCCACTAACACTACCAAATCCTTGCCTTTTAAAGAAGGATTTTACAATTACCTGGCTGTACTCTGTGAGCTACTTGGAAAATGGTGTATTGAGAGTAAATTATGGTTTGTGAGGAAAGCCCATACAAGATAAATCCTTCTATAACAACTCATATCACAATGCATTTCTGTTTCACTAAGTCATATATAGTCAGATTATTATTTCTCTAATATTTCATGCATCATTATAAGGTTGGCCACGGAAAAGGAGACTGTTCCTTATCCAGTTGTCTACCTGTTTAAACAGGTCTCTTTACATGTTGATATGGCAAAGATCATCTATGTGGATAAAGCACTCAAAACCACCCTTCTCTGATTTTGAACTCCTATAACTTTTGCCACCTGAGATAAAACTAAGAGTGTGCTATAGTTCTATAATATAGGCTGAGTTTATTCAGAAATTTCCTTGTCTGTAGATGTTTTAAGGTTGTATCTTAATACTTTAAGCATAATTTTGTCTCACAATTTGCACTTCATTAACTGGTCATATAATTACTCTAACAGCATGAATAAATATGTTTATATTTTTGTATTTATTTTCTCTTATATCAGCTGTAATTGACATTTTTTATACTTAAAAAAAGGGATTTAGAAGAAGCATAAAGAAATAGAGAAGAATATGAAGCTCACACATTCTAAATCTGAACCCTTAATAATTTCTGACGTTTTACCAACTTGATCATTAATTATGCCCAGACTGTTCTTTCTTCAGAAACATAAATCCATGTGCTGATTTATAGCTTCTATAGGTGGTTAATCTTTGTTTCGTATTTGCATCTTCACCATGTATTTCAAAAGCGACAGCTTTCTCCCCAGATTCCTAAGATGTTTTGGAAATTTCACTGTAAAATCAGCAGTTGAGAAAATTTCATAATAAATCTTTCAATTGTATTTTATATATTTTCTGCATCCCTGCAATGAATTATGTAATCCTGAGACCTTAAGGGCAATGAATCTGATCAGCATTCTGTCCAATAAATAAAATAGCACACCATGAGCTAACTACAAACGGCTCAAAATATTGTACTGGAAGAACACTTCACTCCATTCTTTTTAACCATCACAATTCTGATGGTGATAAGATTACTACTTTTGCACCAAATATATTAAAAATAAATGAATAATATAATATTTCATAATACTTGATTTTTTTTTTTGTCTACTTATCTCACTTCTGTGGAAATGTGTTTTGTTTCCTGTTTGCCTTTCAGGGCAGACTTTGCTCTCCAAAGTTGGATTAATGGCTCTGAATGCATTCTAATGAATGAGATTTTCTGCAAGCATTTATCACTGCACTATCTGAATCTTTTGCCAATAGTAATTAATCTATCCATTATTTATGGATTGTGTAAAGAGTTGCAAGGACTGAAAGCCAATGCTAAAATTTCCTCTCTCTACCCTCTCCCATAATGATGAATCCTGCCCAGTGGGGGACTTGGAGATCAGATGATAAAATAGTGAGGTTTTTTACTTCTGGAGAAAGCATGGGACACAAAGATAAGGTACTCTCCCTGCTCCTCTGGAAAGTAGCAAGGGAAAATAGGGGACAGGGCAGAAGTGACAGGAAATTGGGACACAGGAAATCAGGAGTCAAAGATCAGGAGGATAAGAATATAGTGAATGAAATAGGAGTAATTTTTGGGTTTATGCTTGGTAATTTTATACTTCAAGAGTGAATGGTAGAACTTCATATAACCAGATCTGCTTCCCACAGACACTTTTCCTAAATTTTTCACTGGAAAAATATCAAAACCTTTTAAGATACCATTTTTTCTCCTTATTGAAGCTTTGTTGATGTTTAACCAAGGAGATTTGAAGTCTGAGACTAAAGTGCTCTCCTTTAGCAAAGGATGTGCAAGTCCTATTCCCTTCTCTTACTTTGTCTTGATTCATCTCATGTAGAAAGCAAATAGCTCATGTTTTCTTATAAATTTCACTCTCACAGACATTTTAGTCACAATTTGTATTTCTATTTAAAAATTGCTTAAATAAACTGCATTTTTTTCCGAAGAAAGATTTGTTTTTTCCAAAACGATTGTACTAGAGAGGCTCTGAAAATTTAAATACCCAAAATATCACCCAGTCCATGACTTTATGTTTTTTCCCAGAAGAAAAGCAAGTAGATATCCTAAAGAGAAGAAGCTATTTGGGTCCACTAGACTATATCCACTTAGCTACTTTTTAATCTTGTATCCTAACAGGGCCACATTTCTAGTGCACCATCTGCTCTCTCAGAAGCTGAGCTCTCAGTTTTTTGTGCCACACATGTGAATTCAATCATGTTTTGATCATTAACTGTGATAGGAACACAAATTTTTGTATTCAAACTTTTCCATTATCATCTGCTTTTGTAACTTTTTTATTATTTCAAAATTTCTATTTGCAATGTGTGATTTAAAACTCTTAGACAGCATGGGATTTTTTTTTCTGACTGAGAAGCCATTCTAGAACTGAGGCCTTAGAACTACTAAACATTGGGGAACACCATCACAAAGTGACAGATCGGGTCAGGCTGTAAGAGACCACAGTAGGTCATCTGGTCCAACCTCCCTGCTCCTAGAGCACATGGCACAGGACTGCATCCAGATGGTTCTTGATTATCTCCAGTAATGGAGATTCTACAACATCTCCGGGCAATCTGTCTCACTTCCTGGTCACCTGCACAGTAAAGAAATTCTTCCTCATATTCAGGAGGAACTGTGCATCAGTTTCTTCCAGTTGCCCCTGGTTTACATAAATCTATTTGTCTTTAACCAGCTTAGTTTCCCACTGGAAATTACACTGTTGTTGAAAATACTTAATAAGTATGTAAGGAACCTATTTTTACAGACTTCATAAAAAAAGCAAAGGAATGAATCCCAAAAGTATGTGCTGGAATAGCCATTACTAGCACCAAGGGTCTTTTCTCAAACTTTTAGAGATTAGATTTCTTCCTGGCAGATGAACAAAACTGGATATTAACAATTCATGTCACCTATCTTAATGTTTCTCAATAGCTCCTCTATTCATACTTAACATGCAGAAGGTATATATTGTCTGAAGAGGAAAGCCAGCATTAGAGGGAAATATAATGTCTTTCTATACAATTGTTCTTCTTCAAAATGGTGCTATTACAGGTGCTATTACAGCTGGTGATTGCAGTATTTTGTCTTTGTGTTATCTGAGATCACTTTCTTTTCATGTCAGTTGCAATGTGTTACGATGGGTACAGAAAATATTTTAATAAGAATAATAGTTTATAGGCAGCTTTGGGGATGGAAGAACAGTGCTGGCTTTTTGTTCATTGTAATGTCAATTCTCTTGAATTCCTGACTGGCCAATTATTCCAACTCTGCTGGAAAGCAGAGCAGGTGTTAGGGTAAAACTTGAGAAGTTATGTCTCCATCTGTCTGTAGTTCTTCATGGTGCCCTGAGGCTATACTGTCCCTTCATATCTGTTCCTTGCTTCCACGGTGGGGACCAATAAATGAATAAAACTCAGAGCATAAACAAGAGCACAAGAAAGTTGAAAATGTGCTGTAGATTTGTAGGTGATGTTGGCTCAGGGAGCTTCTCCAAAGACAGAGTAAATATAACTATTCCTGTGTACAGAATTCCTGGTGTGATCCATTTTTATCCTTCTCAGTCATATGTATTCTTACATGTTCTTACATATTATATGTATTCTTATGTGTCTAGGGAAGAAAACCCCGAATAACAAAACAATAATGCCCCCCAGCCCTCAACAACTAAGCCTCACAAACTCTGAAATTCTAAATTTCTTGCTTTTCAGAAAATAATTTAGGTGACAAGTCTGAGAAAAGCTTAGCAAACTCCCTTTCACTTCAATGTTTGCAAGAGGACTGTTCTTACTTTTAAGACATGAGTCAGCCTCCTCCTGCCCCTTGTTTGGAAGTTTTTGCAGTATTGAAAATCATAAAATCATGGAATGATTTAGGTTGGAATAGACAAGATAATTGAGCTCTGTTTGTTAAGGAAACTGCATTCTGGCCATTCTGGAGACTCTTGGCAGTCACAATTCCACTGCCAGAGATTTAATTGCTGGGACCAAAGCCCCTTTGCAGTGGACAGCTCAAGTAAACCAAAGGGTCCCTGCTTGACTCCCTGCACCTCCCATGCTCACATGGTCAGACAAGGTTTCCTTACTGCTTTGACTCCAGGCTTCCCTTAGAAGAGTCTTGGCTATCTTGTTCTATAAATCAATTTATACACAGGGCAGTAACGTACAAGCAACTTGAGCTGGTTCCTCCAAAAAGGGACCCCAAAAAAGGAAACCCTGGGCTTTTATACCCTTACAGTCTAAGCAAGCTCAGGTTTTCCCCTTCTTTCTGAGTCTTCAGCTCCTGCCATGTCTTTGCCTATCTGGTCCCCTGGTCAGTGACACTGGCCTTCATGTCCTTTGTTATGGAAAGGGCTGGTGGTTCATGGCCTCTTCTCTCAGACTTGAACCCAGTGGCTGCTGCAGCTTGCAGACCCAGCTACCTGAACCACATGTATTCCTCAAAAAGTCCTTACTGGAACACTGCCAAGCACATCCCTAAGAGTCATATTTGCGCATCTTTTAAATACCTCCAGGGATGGTCACTCACCTCTAGTAAATATGTGAAATATGCTTTTCATCCATTCATTTTGCACCTGTGTGGCTTTCATATCTTAATTGCCTTAAGCCAGAAGCTAAATATTTATTTTTTCTAATCTCTGGCTTTGAGTAAGCTTAAATCTTAGGATAATTAGAAGTGGATTATGTCTCCACAGTACATAGAAGAAGGTATGAAGACTTTTCCTCATACTTCATGGAATTGTTCCTTCAGGGAGCAAACTTTCTGTTTGCTTAGTCATTCTGTGACCCTGTGATTATGAACTGGTTGGGAAAAAGTAATTGTCAGTATAGGTTATGCTAGGTTACAGCCTTGTCCCTGGATGATGAAAGAATTCCTTGTGGAACACAGTCGTGTTTATGGTATGCTGGGTTAATGCAGAGGTCTCCGTAAAATAAATAATTGAAATTAGCTGTGCTTTTTAACACACTCTGAACCTAATTTTCACCATATTTTTTATTTTTGGATCATACAGGAAGTCCTTTGGAAGTGACAGAGTACAATGCATGCATACAGAGTAATGTTCCTGGAATGGGTTCCTGTCTGAACAGTTGTATGTCAAGTCTACTTCTTGACTGCTTTGCACTTATGTGGTACCATATGCAATTGAATAAAGAAGAACTCTTCTGCAAGTCATTCCCTTCCTACCAAGGACACCTCGCCTCCAAGGGAAAACAAATTGAACCTGTCCAGACACAGGGAATTTCTGGTGGTCACAGGTTGTGGGAGAAAAGAAGAGGATTAAAGGCCATGGAGGCCTCAATCAGGAAAGGCAAAGACATCCCAGGCACCAGAATAAAGTGACCATTGAGAACCAGATCAAACCTGCAATAAATCTACTGAAGAAGATAGGATCTGCTCACAAAGAACAAATGCTGGCTGAAGAGTTCTGTGTGAACACTTTTTATTTCTACTGTCTGACTGTGTGATTTTGGTTTTCCTCAGAAGGTGAATTTTCGTAAATACTTTTTAAAGAGAATCTGGCTGAACTGGAGAGCCTTCTGTACCTGGGGGGATGTAAGCTGTGATGGGTAATTTAGCTAGATTGATCTAAAGCTCTGGCTGACCTGTCATGCTAACATCCCAATTGACAGACAAGAATCAGAAAGTCAGAGTTTGTTCTAACTTTTTACTGTATGCACCTTCAGGATTAGTTTTGCCGGTGATTCAGATTGAAGACTTGCTAAAGCATGTATCTGTGTACCTCATGCAGCCTGTGTATCTTTTAGCTAGAAACCAGAAGTATACAGCACTGAAGTGCTTCCACCTCGTATCTTGGACACAGGTGACGCATGCTTCTGGATTTGGGCTCTGGGAAAACTGCATCCTCTTGTTTAGATACAGCCTGTGCCACCAGCAACATCTCCTGCCTGAGCAAAGGTGGGCACTCGGATGCAAATATGGTGCACTTCATGATATGACCACAAAGCTCTTCTCTGGAAGAGCAACATAAATCCTTTTTGTTATTCAGGATTTTGGGGAGAAGGGCAGATAATTTATTTCTGCAATACAAAACCTGTATGATATCTTACTTCTACAGCAAAGCTGAAAAACACACAAACCTTAATTTTGCCAGAGGTTACATGTGCGATGCAATTACTTAGGACAAAAGAAGAAATCCAGTCTGTTGGAATATGTAATATGTAATGCGTATTTTTAAGATGAATATTTTGTTCCAACCCTAAACTGAGTTTACACAAGAAAGGGGACCACTTTAATTATACTGTTTTGTTTTGTCCACCAAGAGGTTCTCTTAAATTTAAAGAAAACTGTGCCATATTATATTTGTTTTCTTAAAATAAATGAAACAAAAAACCAAAAAAACCCCATATTGCTTCTATCCTATACAATTATAGCAATAACTTTAATAGCCTGTTAAGTGAAATTCAGGGATTGCTTAGGCATAAGGGAATTTCAAACTACAAAACTCAATCTGTGCAAACCAGACCATTGAGAAATGTAGTTATTTACTGATGACTTAGGGAAAAAAGCATTTTAAAATCTTAAAAAAAAAAGTAGCCTGTATTCTTAAGAAGTAAAAGTTCAACAGAAAATAAAAGCCTCAACCAAACCAAACAAAATTTGATCATCCAAATTCACAGTAAAGGAAGCTTATAAAGAATTCATTGGTGAGCTACTGGTCCAGGGAAAAATTAAAATACATGGTGAAAGAAAGACTGATTTGGTGACTTCTTTTGAGAGAAAAGAGAAAAAAAAAATATCATGTGAATAGACTTCAAAGTGAAAAAAATAACTTCAGTCTTTCAAAACCACCTTCACATCCAGGGAAGTCCCTGAACTTGCCTTGGAAAAATGACAATTAAGATGTGACTTAGGTGCAGGGTTTTGTCCATGTAATCTTTTTTCTTGCTAGCAGTGACTGAAATATGCTAAGATTTTTGCTTCTTTTAAAGGCTGTGCGTTATTGCTGCTGCAGCTGACCAAACCCGAACTTGTGTTCCGTGGAGCATGCAGATGCAGAGCAGTCAAGGTTCTCCCAAGGACCAGTGCAGAAATGTGCCCAAGGCAGAAGTCTGAAAACCAAGTTACTCTGCTGCCCTGATATGTAAAGACATGGTGTGTATGGTGTTCTTAGCAGGACCTAGGCAGGGCTAAAACTAAAGCTAAAATATTTGTTCAATAACTGAACAAGGCAAACAAAATTTGGTCAGTCTGGGATGGACAATGATGGAAGAACTTTGAGCACAAAGCCACTCATACTGAAGTAATGCTGTCCATCAGGCCAACGTTTTCTGGGAAAAGATGCTAGAAATAACAGCTTTTGGTACTGTAGCAAATCTGGAGTAAATAAAGAAAAGACAGATAGGAATATGCTGTTGAGAAGAACTTGGAGGAATACCAAATATGGAAGTATGGCAAAAATGTCAGTCTGAACTCAGACCAAGTAGGGAATAAATTAAAAAATTATACATGGCAAAAAAGTGTAAAAAGTGGATCCTTACTCAGCAGGAGTGTGGATGCCAATAGACAGCTGTAATGCTGGCTTGCATGCATTGGCTCATCAGAATGCTGAAGGGTCATCTGCTCCACAGACAGGCTGTCCAGAGTTGCAGAGGGAAAGGAAATAGATTTGTGTTTCCATACCAACAGAATTAGGAATGAGTAGTGCTCAGGTATTTGATTCATTAGACTTAAGAGATGTAATTAATAGCTTTATAGTCAGGCATAACAGTCTGCATTATTATATAATTGTTATATTGCCAAGATAATTTATTCTTTTACTTCTCTACCAATTTCCAAATGGTTTTCTCATTAGTAAATACGTATCTTAATCAGTTGGCCTCTGATTTAGCTGTGGGACTGTGGTACTGTGGCTGCAAAGTGGTGTCGGAAAGGATGTTGTCTTTCAAGGGCTAGATGTGTGTCGCTCTGGAAGATTGTAAGTGTCTCACAGAGCAATCATCATTGAATGAGGTTTGTCTTCTCCGTGGTACCCCCACTTGTCTTCCACAGTCAGGGGCAATATAACGTAATATACACAAGCAAAGTAAGACCAAGCCTCCATACTACCATTTTAAAAATTAGTGCCGCTCTTAAAATGAAGATGTCTTTTTGCCATAAGCGAACTTCAGCTAATGATGCATTTGGGAGTGAATGTTAGCTGTCACGCAAGGCAACACACAAACAAAACCCCAGTTGTTTCTTGTTCCTCAGGCAACATTTTGCAACATTTTATTCAAGATCAGATGCTACTTTATTCTGGGGACTCTTGTACGAACTATTTTAAAAATGATTACTCCGCTGACATTCATAATAGTGGCTAATGGGGGAGACTCAGTTGGTGGAAGTGGCTCTTCTGACTTCATCTGGCTTTTCCTCATTTGTGTTAGGAGATTATCTGTTACGTTTTTTACATACTTTCTTACATTCTTCACAGTCTCAATTATACTACTTCTGTGTTAAAATTATTCCACAGGACAAAAAATTGTGTTATTATCTCTGTTAAATTCCTCAGTCAAGTTTTTTTTCCTTCTGCTTTTGAAGACAAATTTTTCTTTTATAAACAAGGATTAATTTCAAATACTTTAAAAACATTTGTAGTCTTTTAAAGACCTTAATTTACTCTTAAAGATTTATAATTTGTAAGAGATTTATAAAGAGAACAAAAGATGCTACAATGACAGGGAGGAGAGAATCAAGAGAATTACTTGGACAAGAAATGCAGCTGTATTTTATATAGGGTGGCTGTCCATAATTAGATGCCCTTTGAATTATGGTGTCAGGATCCCTAACTTGCTGCATGAAGAATCTTCTTGTGATATTTCTTGCATTGAAATGAATAAATAAATGCTCATATTCATTTGAAGGCATGCTTTTACATTACTTTTGGGTTCTTTTAATGACTTGCATGAAGTTAAAAAAAAGCACCACTGGCCAAAAAATCCCCAGCAATCTGCATCGCTAGCAGCAGCATTCTTGGGTAAGCACATGTAAGTTCAGTCTTATATTCTCCTCCAGCCTCTGCTGTTTGGAATTTTTAGATACCTTGGTTTCTCATAGGCTATAATCCTGCCACATCTCATTGCAAAAATTTTGCATCCAAACTTTGTGTGAATCCTCTGATGAAAGTTCATGGCATGCTGACAGAAGCATCTCACCAGGAGAGGAGTAAGTTAAGGTAGTGACAGAGAAAGAAAAAATTATACTTTAAGTTCATGAATGCCTTTTATAGAGGAGGGACTGAAAAGATCTAAGCTGAGAATCATAATCATTAAACAGCCAATAGCAAAATAAACAGCTGTCACAAAAATTGATGCATAAATGTGTGTGCACATACATATATATTGATTCGAAGTGTCATGGTACTTAATTAGACACTTTGTGACTTCATTTACTAACTATAGATCAGCTAAGAAGCAGTGGCTGGTGGAGAATACTAAACACTTAATCATGTGCACAGTAAGAAGATATAAATGGTCTCTTCACATTAGTTATCACAAAGCTCTGCAAAATTTTGGAAGCCTTTTCCCCATTTCTAGGACAAAAAGGATGGATTTTGTAAAGCAGAAGAAAAAATTGCTCACATAAAAGTATTTTAAAGTTATCCCTCACCAATGTGTCTGTTTTTCACTCAGCTGTAAATCTAATAAAAATGTGGACTCTTGTAACAAGAACTGCTCTAAATGAACGAGATTATTACATAGTTTGCACTTGATGTCCTCTGATTCTTAAAATTCTTAATGCAAATTTTTATAATGAAAGGAGCAGTTGCTACATGACCCGAGACCTCACAGAGCTCTTTGGTTCTACAACAATGACAATCATATAAAAATTTATTTTTATTTCTGTGTAATTACTAAATCATGTAAGAAACCTTTTTTTGTCACAACAGAAGCAAATAACGTCTTTGCCCTTTAATCCAAATGGTTGTCAGAAGGAAGTAAGCACCACCTTAAAGTACTGGATTTGTAGCTCTTGCTTCATACTTTTTCTTAGCTAAAATACATATGCCATAAAATTCAGAGTTTGGTGTGTCTTCTTACAATAAATTAAATACTTCTACCTCTGCATGACCTGGCCTTGATGTGCTAACAGTCTTAGGCAGCTTCTCTGTTTGTAGCTCTCTTAAATATGTAAAGAAACATAACTGGTTTCTTTCAGTGAATCTGCATGTCTGAAAAAACCTTCAATAGTCTCTCATTTTGCCCTTGGATAGGTTCATTTTAGGACAGTCTTGCTGCATAAGAGCATCTGTACTAGAAAGCTCCAACTAACCTAAATGGGACATGAGATGCAGATGTTGGATAGTTGATTGGGATAGCAACAGAGCTGCATCAATCATCAGACAAAACCTGAAGCTAATTTGTAGGCTGAACAAGTTGTCTGTGCTGACTTAGCTTAGCTAAGATTAATATACTGCTTCATATCCCCAAGACAGATGATCTCACCTTTCTGCTCATTGTTCATCTATCTTCTTGGTCTTCTTGGTCCTTTGGAGCTTTGTGGTTTTTAATTTTTATTTTTTTTTTAATTTTAATTTTTTTTTTTTTATTATTATTGGTAAAGCTCTTTTCCCACTTTTAATTCAACAGAGGCTGACTCTCACCTCTGTCTGGGGGCTTCATAGTATCTCACACAGCTCTCGAGACCTCCTGCTGGGGAAGCAATCACCACAGGAAATCAGGAGTAGATTCAGACTTTGCTGCTCTTCAGAAAACAGCTGAAATGTACTGATCACTCCATCCTCTCGACTCTCACTGTGCTTAGATGGAGAGAGTCCTATATATTCCCGTTTTCAAATCCCTGTATAGGACCAGTGCTGAAATCACCAAAACTCAGGTACTTTGGGCTAGCTAGCCTTTTGTCTGTAGTTATATGAAGGGAAAGAGGAGTGTTTCAATAACTTTTTGCTGAATCATATGAATTAGTTGGAAAGACTTGTATGATGCAGACTGGATTTAGGGTGCAGGGAGCACAAAGTGCTTGGGTGGGGAGATACGAAATGCAGAACAGAAAGAGGGAGCTGCCCTGGATTGTAATTGTCAGAAGCATTAAGGCCTGGGTCTGCTGAGCTCAGAGGTGAGATGCAAGCCTGAATCTTTCTTAATTCAGCAAAGTGCCTGGAATTTGCGTCTTTCCTCTCACTGAATGAATATGAATTTGCTGCTAGAGAATGCAACCATGTCCAAATCTACTGTTCCACGACCAAGGCAGTAAGGGTAAGCAAGGACCTCAAATTCCTACATGAACTGTGATGTCCATAACTATCTCATGGAGCACTGTCTGCTGAATCCTTTGTCCTCATCCTTTGAGACAGCAATGTATCTTTATGAAGGTGAAATTAATAAAGTAATTTATTCAGTAAGAATACTTAACAATACCTTTAGGTTACCTACAGGGCTGTTTGTCCTATCCTATGACAGATATTTGAATTTATCTTTCTCTTCAAAAGCCTGATTTCTCTACTAATTTAAAAGGACTCTGGCTGACTAGATCAAACTAGTTCATAACTCCTGGAAACTTTCAGCATGGCGTCCTTCATTCTAGTCCAAGAGAATGCAGCAAGTCCTAAAGTGCTTTTTACAGAATACTGAACTTACTGCATCCTGGACCAGCTCTAATACAGTGGGTGCAGAGATTGGTATCCTCAGAGGTCTCACCTCAGTGTGATGACAGACCTGTGTCAACAGAAGTGTGTGGTGATGAATAGAGTAGTTGTTCATATCTTCATATCCCAGCCACAAACAACAGAATACATTTTGTTGCATTTTCTTTACCCTTCTTATTACTCACCCAGTCCACTCCCACTGCACAAAAGCAGAGATGTTGAACTTCCCTTGCATAATACTGAATTTGAAGAAAGTGCTGAAAATAAGGAGAATGGACCAATTCCCTCAAAATAAGCATCGACTCTTTCTTCTGCTGACAGAGCTGATGGAAAAAATTGCTATGATGAGCAGTCTCAGACACTTGTTCCCCAGCCCAAAACTGTTGTGAGGCGTCATCGACTGGGCCTGGCAAGCCCTTCTCCAGCAGATGGCATTCATAGCTTGTTTCTCCTTGATAATGCACCAAAACCACACTGATGGCTGTGCCTAGTCACAGCTCTCTCATTTCTGATCAGTATGCATGACTGCCTGTTTCAGCTCTGCACCAAAATTTTAACCCAACCATCAGTATCTTGTAAAATAATAAAAGAAAAAAAGGACTATAAATAGCACCTGTTTTGTAAAATTTAGCTGTGCGGTTTTTTTTTTTTCCCACTCAAAATAAAAGCCTTGGGCTGCTATCACTTTTACTTTCTTTGTATTATGATGCTTGTCAAGTGTTCAGGAAAATAAAAACAGGTCATGAAACTGGTGTGTATGCATGCATGTCTGCTACTATAAAATGAATCTATTTTGCCCCTTTTTTTCATCTTTTCATTAGCTAGGGATTCCCTGATGAATCTTAACTTATATAACATAGCAAGTATTAGGAAAATTCATTGCCTTCAAAAAGATGACCCCATCTTTTACCCCATTAATTACAATTTGATAATAATGAAAAAGCTAGTCAGAGATGATGGTACATTTGCTCATTTTACCTTGCTAGATAATGACAAAGTGCTTTCTGAGCTTCTATCAAGGTCTGCTGCATTGTATTTCTTTCAACAGGCTCCATGTTGACAGGATGGCACACACAAATCAAGGTCTTGCAATAGGCAAAGTGAATATTACTGCTTTTGTGGAATTGTACTTTCCTATTTCGAAGAATTTGGAACTTAAAAACAAAGGACCAATCAGGGACAAAAACTTGCAGCATCTATGCAGCTGTGTTTTAAATTAACATTCTAAAATATTTTGTGCTATTCGTTCCTATTACCTTGTAATGAATATTAATTCAGCTTTCCAATTTTATGAGGAAACACTTACCATAAACATAATTCATGCACACACATGAGCAAAAGCTCACACTCTTGTCAGACTCAAATTAAAAACACCAGAAAGGATAATTTAAACAAAATACCTACTGCACCAAGTGAATATAGTGAGGTAAAAGTTATCCTCATCTTCGACCCACCTAGAATTTTGCTGCACCTTTATGAGTGTGCTCTAAGTATAATGTCAATTACAAATGTTATTGTATATGGCCTCTCAAAGTGTTGTAGTATTTTTTTGAATACTGGGAAAAAGATGTTCCCAGGTATGCTTCCATGAAGGAAAAATGCAGCTAGATAAATGCAGCAGAGCATGAGACTTTGGTGCAGGTAACAGCTGATTAGGAAACTCCAACCCAAATATAGAGACTTGCCATTGTCCCGCATTGCTACAAATATATCCCTCTTTGGTACTGGTTGGGAACCTCTGGTAGCTTCTGGCCATTTATGTGGACTCTGTGAACTGAGTCCTTATCCAAGTTTTCGATGCAGATGTCAGGCTTGATGGGAACAGCAAATCACCCCACAAAGATCAGCATTTTTTTATCAGGTGCTCCAAAGAAAGAAGAAGACTGGGGATGTTAGAAGCCAGGCTGATAGTCTTATCCTTGAAGGAGCTGTATCAGATCCTTTGTGTATTTTAACTTCAGCTGCCTGAGGACCAATGATTTTATACATCTTTGCTTCATTTCCTGACTTACAGCTTGCCCATATTAGTACTTCTTTGCTTGGAAAGGATTCACTAACTTTTTTTCTGTTTGAAGCCACTGCAATACTCATTGTGAGTAACTTATAATGTATAGATGAGAGTTCCAGAGAGAAATTATACATGTGGTTATTATACTTAGAAAAGTCAGAGAAGATCTTTCTATAGTATTAGTTTGGCAAACTCAAAACAAGTACCTATGTTCATCAATAGATGGGATTGGGTTATTTTACATAATTTTTATTTTCAACTCCCCCTTAATAATGAATATGATTAAAGGATAATGCAGTATATGTGAGACTGGAGGGAAATTTTCAGTGGTCATCAGACATCATCAATAGATTTCAGCTAAATAATTCATCAGTGTTTTTGTATCTTTCTCTACTTTACAAAAATGCAGAAGTGCACTATGAGATATATCTGAATGTAGTGAAATTGTACACATCGTAGTTTTCTCTGTGTTGAGAAATGTACTTGTCTTTAAGGTCTACCCTAATACTAGGGTAGCCTCTGATAGATATTTTAAGAATCAAAGTCAGTTAACTGCTGAGTATTCAGAGTTTTGCCATGACATTTGATACATGTAATGGCCAACTTTTGCCTATTTTATGATTTATTTTACTTTTCCTTTGGTGATAAAGCAGGTAACTGCACACTAAAAAGCCTGGCTAGCTGAGAATGACTGTCATGACAAACTGGATGTGAACTAGACTAGCAAAATCAAATGATTTAGGAAACCTGGAAGCAGAGTCCAGAAGTTTAACAAATTTAAATTTTAAAATTTCCTGCAATTGTTTTCTATTTCTTGTGATTATAAAATGTATTTGATTCATATGATAATGAAAATGTTTGACTTCAGGAATGTTCTGGTTTTGTGATATTTGATATTCCAAAACAGAGATTTGAGGAAGGCTGTAAAATGCTGCTTTGAGGTCATTATCCTTGAGGATGTGAAGGGGTGCTCCAGAGTTCTGCTGTACCCTTGAGGTGAATAACTGGCCTACCTGTGATCTCTCTATACTTTCTTAGCTTTGCATCTACCTTTTCTGCTTTTCCTTGCAGTTTTGCCTAACAAAATCTTTATAAGACAGAGCCACCTTTGCAGTTGCTGCAGTAATTGCAAAGTTCTTATTGGAATATTCTGATAATGATTCAAAGCTGGTACCATTTGGAAGGATTTCTTTTCTCTTCTCTGAACAGCTTTTTCAGTATGAGCAAGGTGCAGAAAATGCTTTTTGATATGTCTGCTACTGGTGCATTTCTGTCTATTGCTTTCTGTTTTCAGCAGTTAATTTGCAGTCTGTGCTTCTGATTTGTTCCTGGATTCGTGTTATCGTTAAGTTAACTACAATCTGTTCCTTATTTTTGCAGAGTCTGATGCTGAGTGTGTTTGTTGAAGGTTTCTCAAGAATTCTGTGCCTTATCTGCTTTATTGACAGGGTGAGGTTTGAAGTTTTTTGGTTGCATGCATTTATAAGAGTTTTTCCCTCACTGCTTTTGACTGATCCATTTCTTCCTTTGAAATTTCCACACAGAGCTTCGCTTTCCCCAAATACGGTACTTTCTTATCACTGCAGTGCTTGCTTCAATTTCTGTTTCCAATGTAGATCCATTTATCTCATCTTCCAGTCACTCCTTGAATTCAGTGCTTGCTCATATGTGGCTTCTGTTTTGTCTGATACTACCTACCTGGCCTCAGTTTGGGGATTTGTCCTGTCACAGCTTTTGCTCCCAAGGTCTCCTGGCTTGTCTGATTCTTGTTCTGAATCTATTGGTGTCCAGCTGTGCCTGTAGCGGGTTGAGTCATACTGGTTCTGAACATTCTTTGTTTTTCTTCAGTTCCACAAATGTTTACATTTCCCTGCTATGATGGTATCTTGGTGCCTATCCTGTTCTTCTACTAAGAGGAAAAAATCCATGTGTAATCTGTTTGCTGTGAATTTTGTGTTGTTTCTTGTGCTTTTTCTTAATTATGAATTTTCAAAAAATTAGTTTTACTTACTTTTAGCTGATCATGGTTTTCATGGTATTTTGTGTTTGACAGATGACCAGATTGGAAAGATAGTTCAACTGTGGTTGATACAACCATATATTTTGTTATCGGTTAAATTCTGAGATAATTTGTTTTTCTTTTAATTTCAGCTCTACCTTTGTGTATAAAACACAAATTAATAGTTATTAAGTTCCTCAGTTAGTGATTCCTAGCCACTGTCAGCCACATGTTATGCCTTTAGATAACATACTGGGTGTTAGCACAAGATTTGTGTCAAGAGGCTTGAGGGGTCTACCATTGCAATACCAGAGTTGACTTAAAACTTCTCTTTGTCTGCACTGTGGACTCAAAACTGGATAGAATGGGTAAGATTTAAGTCTTGTTTGAAATCTTGCATTTGCCTTGTGGGTTCAGAGATTTTCATCAGATGAGTGTTTTTTTCCCACAGGATGTGATAATGAGATCTCCTGTAGTGTATGCTGCTCTTCTGTGTGGGACAGAGCTAATACAGATTTTCCACTCTCACATTGATCCAACCCACATTTCAGGTCCCTTGCCATACATCTCCTTGACAATTACTATTTTTATTTTTAAATTTTGGAAACCTCCCTTCACAATCAGCAATTATCAGGGTATAAATGTATTTTCAAGAAGCACAAGTGTTTTCTGTGTCCTGAAGTTTTGGAACTGGCCTGTGCAAAGGGTAGGTGAAAGGCTCTTGGTTTTTCTTGAAAAAAACAGGTGATACAGGGTGTGAGGCTGGTAAGGGATAGTGAGACTTGTACCCACTGCCTTGCTGTCTCCAGCTCTGCCACCACAGTTTCAGGAATGTCCCCTGAGCAAGCCAGGCTCCCTGGTCTTATGTTTGGATTATGTATACTGGTGGGGGAGATTAAGAGATGAATTTCACACTTCACTATCTCTTTGCTCAACATTTTAATGAGCGGTCCCATTTCTTCCACTAATAGTATTTACATGAGTGTATTTGCCACTTACTTCATTTACTTCAGTACTCCTTCAGAGGACTAGAAAACTGGGCTCAGACTTAAAGCACACATGTAGGTTACAGGATCTTTTTTCTAGGGAAAGACAACGCTGGGTAGATTCCTGAAGTAAAGTTAATGTTTTATTGCAGAGCTCTAATCATCTGAAACAAGATTTGAAATGAAGTGTTTTGTGATGGTAAATGAAAATGTTTTGTGATTGTAACACAAAAAAACCTCATTGTAAACACAGTAATCTTGTAAAAAAAGTCTGCCTAGGAATCTAGAGACATTTAGAATAGAATGTTACATTTCTGTTCCTTTTTGTAATATCTTTTATAGCCTGATTCATAACTTACAGGAAGAAAAAATTAATGAAAGTTAAATATCCTTAGTTTTCCTGTCATGTAATCCTTACCCTTTTTCTAAACAAACAGCAAGAAACCAATTTTAGCCAGAGATGTACAAATACATTTCTCTCTATATCAATATAATTTTGCTGTGATTTATGGCATTATGTTAACTTGAATTTTCATTAACTCTCCTGTTTTTTTGGGAAATGTTTAAAAACTTATTAAATAATAGGAATAATACAAAGGATAATAATTATATTCTCTAGGACAGATGAATTATCTAAGAATTATCCATTAGCCATGGGACTCACTGTATTTGAGGTTTAGAAAGGAAAATGGAGACTTACAATTTTTAGTTAAATTATTTATGTGGTTATAAATAAATAAATCAATGAAATATCTACTCATTCGAGCAGTGCTGAATAAAAGAACTTAAGAAGTAAAATGGATCTGTCATAGCCATTTGGATGCTAATGACTAGCTTCAGCCTGCACAGCTGTGCTGAATGACTTCTTGTTTTACCCTACATGAGATTTGGGAACTCATCAAATAATTGAAAAATACACTGAACTTCTGTAATTTTTAATTGCTAGTTAACTGCTATTTACGCAGCTTTTTCAATTGCTGGTGCATATGGGGACAAGGACCCCATACGTGCCATAAAATATGTCTGTAAGCCACAGTGCTTCCTGCTAATCCAAATCCACCTAATTGAAATTTTCTCTTCTGCAAAAGTACAAGCGTCCTGCGAGTATCTATGTGGCAGATGTGCTACTCCAAATGACTATTCCTAAATGTCATCCTAAAACTTAATTGACAAATCTAGATAGAAGGAGTTGAAAAAAAACAAGGGAGGGAGGCTGACCTACAAGCATGAATTTTTTTGCTAAGAATCATGATATGTGTTGAAATCTTGTGAAGATGATGCTTCTCTGTGGATTATTAGTGGTCATGGATAATAGATACATTTTTTAAATTTCATTAAGCTTTTCTATAAGTGGGCAGACATTAAATATGTACCAGTGTTATTTCCTCCTTTGGTTTAAATACTAGTTAGCCAAAAATGCTGAGAAGAAAAGAAAAGCTGGGAAAAGAGTACCTGCTTAGAAATTCATGAGCCTACAGGCAGCCAAAAGTGAATTTAAATGCTCAAATTCTTCTCATGACAAAGCAAGGCAATATCAAAGTTTCTAATGTCACTTGTTTGCTGCTGATTTCTCCATTTCCTTTCTCTTCCTTTTCTCTCATTTGTGTCTACACTTTCAGTTCAGTCATTTTGGAAATGCACTTTCCTGAGAGCTCACTGATGTTTTACTTACTCTGCAGAAAGTACTTTCAAAAAAAGAAAAGAAAAGAAAAGAAAAGAAAAGAAAAGAAAAGAAAAGAAAAGAAAAGAAAAGAAAAGAAAAGAAAAGAAAAGAAAAG
>PYHW01009260.1:1710102-1736207 GCA_013186435.1 Turdus rufiventris | reverse complement strand
AAAGAAAAGAAAAGAAAAGAAAAGAAAAGAAAAGAAAAGAAAAGAAAAGAAAAGAAAAGAAAAGAAAAGAAAAGAAAAGAGAAAAGAGTAAAGTGAAAGGAGGAGGAAGTGAAAGGTAGAAGTGAAGGAGAAGGGCAAGAAAAAGGAAAAGGGAGAAAGAGAGAGGGTGAGGAGAAAGGCAAGGGGTACAGGAAAAACAAGAAGCAAGAGAATGCAAGTGTGTTAATTTGAAATACATTTTTGGAACTTTTCTGCTGCATTTCCTCTTCAGTTCCAAATTTCTCAATTTTTTATTTTATTTTATTTTTTTTTAACAACTTACATAACTTGCACTTACCTTGCAGTTGAATCATTCATAAAAGAAGTCACAGTAGCCATTAACTGATGGAGTTTTTCTTTCTAATGTGACCAGCCTTAGTCCTCCAGAGGCTGTGATGCAGTTTTCCTTCCACAGTGTGTGCTCCGTGCTGTGTTCCCCTCAGTATTTGCCAGTAGTCAGACATTATGAAGAATACTGCCTTCTGCACAGTGAAGTGTAAATTTCTTGAGTATTAGACCGTAGATGTGTCCTTTTAAAATAATGTCACATAATGTATATATGAATAGCAATTAGAAAATAAACCAGCCAGGAATGATGATATTCTATATTAAATCACAATGCAGTTCTTCCCAGGGTTGTTCTTGTCACTAGAGATTTAGCTGCAAATTTACACGGCAGTACTGCTACATTTTCTGCTTTGTAAATCTTGCTAACTGGTAATGGGGATTGTCAACTCCTGAGCCCAACAAATTTATCTAAATAGATATACATCTGCTGTATTTGAAAGCACTTACTGAATGGGCATTCTACTCCCATTGAGACAAGGAAGTCTCCAGTGAGAGACATGAGTTTTCCTTCAAAACTCAGTATTTAGGCCAGAAGAAAGACAAAAGAAACAATTTTAGGGGGATATTTTCAACACAGACCTCCATGCAATGACAGCAGCAAGTCATCTGAATGGGTCTGAATTAATGAAGTCTAAATAGGTGGGATTCCACTGTTCTGCATACATTAAAAAGCCTCCAAACACTGGAATTCAGCCTCTATCTGGAGGACATTAATATGTGAAACACTGAAAAAAAAACATTAGTGAGCAGGTGCAAATTAGGTAAGAGTCTCAAGCAAGACACAGCTGAGATTCCTGCTGCTGTTTGATCTGTTTCTCTCACTCTTGCACAGTATAAAAAACCCAAGCAAGTTTGTTGTCACACCACCAAGTCACACCAGTTAATGGTATTTATTGCCTTATTTTTAAATGTTTCTATAAAAGCTGGAAACATATGTAAAACCACCAAGACTTTCTGAGAAACAAAAAGATTAAGTCATTAAGTTTTCATTCCCTGCCTAAATGGTTTATGCAGAAGTTAAGAGCATCTGATTGTTGCTCAGCAACTTAGAAAATACAGCAATTAATTAGATACTCTGCACATGCTTAGAGAACTAAATTTAGGCAGTCATTTATTAAAGACATTTGTTCATGCTCTTTCCGTTGAGCTTTCTGCATTTATGGATGATAAACTACCAATGTCTGAGGGTCTTTATTATGGGTGTTTTTCAACCTTTGGTTCAAACAGGAAAACCTAGTTCAAAACAGTGGTTTTATCTGCTTATTAAAGCTTGATAGAACCTCTCAAGAAAAATACTTGTGTTTCTCTTTAGATGGAATATTTATTTTTCTTTTTAATGGTGATAATATATGAATATCTCTACTTAGAGCTTCAGCAGAACTTTGTAAATGCAGTTGTAGATGAAATGAAACAAACTATGAGAAGGGCTAAAAGGTGGTTACCTCTGGTTTTGTGTTTCTTTTATCCCTGGATAATTCCATGTATCCTTATAGCTATAGCAGAGTTTTCTAGTTTGATAGTCTCTCTGTTAATGACTGGATCTAAATATTTTATGTGAAGTTTATGAAATTATAATGTGTAGGCAATCTAGGATTCACCACCCATTTTAAAAATATCCTGCTATTCTCTTCATTTAATGGTAGACCTCTATGATATATGCCTCTTCTGAACTTTATTTGAAGTAATGCAAGCAAAGGCTAAATACTTTCTGAAAGTAATTCCCAATCCTACCATATGTTTTTTTCTAGTTTGGAGATATCTAAGTCTATACTCATATATACAGGTGGGGGAAGTCTGCCTAGGGGAAGAAATTTAGGGGTTTTTTTTAACTGAATGCTCAAGGTTTCTACAAAAATTCATAGTAGCTGCATGCCTCGCAGGCAAACTCAGAAAAATGTTTCTTAACAAGGGAAAGAGACACTTTCATACAGTGTCAGTACTTCAGAATTGAAGTAGTAGTCCATTAAACTTATGTAAAGCTCCTGCAGGAGGAGGAAAAGGAAATATTTACCAATCAAAACCTAAATTAGGGTACAAAGTTAAAATCTAAATAAACAGCAATATCTTTTTTACTGTGGCCATGGATATTGCTGCTTATCCCTAACAGATTTTCCAAAACCTATATTATATGTTATGCTACACAGAATTTTTTTTGTTCTTTATCTCTATTTGTATTGACAACCAAGTTATCTGTTACTGCTTTTTCTGCTTCCAAACCCCCACTCCCCACCCTTTAACAAAGGTATACAGCTAGTAGTTTAGGGACTGGGTAATCCTTGGAGATGTGAATTTAAAACACTTTTCCTAATACTTCCACTTTTTTTTTAAACAGACTGCATATAAGACTTCTTTTTAAACGGTAATTTCTCACACACCAAAAAACCCCGTGCTTAGTTTCAAGATACTGGGCCTTCCTGCCAGCAAAGGACTCCTGTTCTTAGAGCATTGACAAGTTCATGGAACTGCAGTAAGCTCCTGGTATCCTATTGACTAATAATTGTGTTGGTTTTGATTGGGATACCCTGATGAGCAACTTTACTCAGTTTTTGGAATAAGGATTGTGACACACTGCAAATTTTAGTGCTTCTGTTACGTATTTTCACATTTTTAATACTTACAGTGCAATGTAGGAACAAAGTTTAAAGTTTTGTCGATGAGAAAGTTTTAAAATCACATCATCAGGAGAAACAATTTCAATGAAGAATTGGGAAATCAGAGTTACTTCTACCCAGAGTCGATGAGACTTTGCCATTCACTCACGGAGTGCAGAATCATGTCACTGCACAGCAACAGCATAATATGTATTAAAAATTAAATCAGGGTACAACCAATGCCTATTCCAATGATACAGAGCTAGGTAGTTTTATGATGCTCATGCTGTAGTTCCCTCTGCATGAGGGTCTGTGAAGTGGCCTAGGGGCCATTCTTTAATAACCAAAAGGCACAGTCCCTTTTTCACCAGGTGGTATTTGTTGTCTGAAGTCATGGGTTGATCTTTCAGCAAATCCAGCTTTCAGATGCCAAAATCATATGAAATGCACAATACAAAAGGATGATACAGTGCAAACTAATACAGATTAATTTCCCCTCCTTGTCTTTGCTTCAACATCCTTAATGCCTTTGAAGCAAAGAGCAAAGCCTGAGAACCTGAAGAAAAGTAACAAGAGCAACAAAATTCTAGTTTGTTGTATTCCCTCAGGCTTTTTGCAAGATACCTTTCATCTGTCCTTTCCAGAAGAAATCCATACTGCATCTTCTAGCATATTCGTCAAAAATACGATTTTGTGTTTTTACCTGACCTGGATTAAAGTTCCATTGCTGATTGCTGTTTTAATAACCATGAAGTCACAGCCTTGAATTCCTCCTGCTATGTGTGCCCTCTCTTTTCTCTACATTTAAATTCAAACCATGAAATTTCCTGACTGCTGTGGAAATCTTTCTGTGCTGGGCTTGCTGATAGGAAGCTGGCCTTAGGACGCCCACATGGTCTTACTCTACAGTAAAAATTTGGAATAGTCATGCCCATGTGCATATAAACCTGTAGAATAAAGTGGTCATGTTTGGGAATACCTGAAAAGCTTGAATTTGTCGTAAGAAACGATAGATGAAAATGTCATCAATTGTATCTTACTGCTGAAAAATGGATTATTAAAATTCCCTTACCTGGGTAGAACCTCTTTTGTGAAGATATGGTTTGATCCCAAAATTCTAGGATGGTATTATGAATTTTCAGTTATGAAGTCAACCTAATAAAGTGAACCATTGGGTTTCACATAGAGCTTTCTACCAAACAAGATGATTATATATACCTTTCGAAAGATGAGTTTCAGGATAAAGGGAGTGTAGTCTGCCAATCTTTCATCATCAGAGTCAAATTAGGCATGTCGAAATTTTTAGCCACTGGTCTTGATCTTGCTTCATTCTTTCTATTACTAACAGGCAATATCTCTATATACAGGAACTGAGTGTAAAAAAATTGACACAATGACCCTGCAAAGGTGCTTTGGCAGGCTATGAAAGGATCACCAGGAGGTGAGAAATGTTTACCCAGGCCCAAAGAGCACTGCCAAGTTCCACTGCTGCTGTCTCATCTCACTCCAAGAAGTTCATGTTTCCTGAGGTTCTTGTTAATGTTCAACAACAGTGAACACTAAAGATTCAGCAGGACAGTGAAAACAAGCAACCCAAAGTGTTTGTGTTAAACCAAATTGTGAGTGGAAACAGCAAATATGCAGGTGGTAGAGGGTATGAAGCCACAAGCAATTATGGCCAGAATTCACCTAGCCTATCCTTTTAAAAAACATGTATGCATGAAAGAGGGCTGAAGCTGACCTAATAGCTCACCTGTTGGAGCCTTCTGGTCCCTCTGTGAGCTTACTCACTGATCTGTATGCATGGCCAAAATATTATAATGGATAATAATTTACTACCACATCAGTGAGCTGAAAGGCTTCAGTAAGAGATCTGATGAGCACCAAAACTGGTGAAAAGGAACATTTAGCCTCAATTAAGGGCTGATAGAAAGAGAAATCTTCCGGGTAGTAGCAAGCATCAAAGAAGCTCTGCTCAAAAGTATACAAAGTGCAAGAACTGCATGGATTAAGAAAACCTGGAAGAAGCTCAAGACCACTTTAGGAGAATGTAATTTACTCATTTAACTAAGAAAATAATGAAAGCAAGAGATGATAGAAGCCCTTAAACAAATAAATAAAATATTTCAACCTGAGCTCACCACTAACACCACCAGTTAATCTTAAACTCTGTGGAAAACAATGGTCAGTAGTGCATCCTGGTATTCTGATGAAGATTTGAGAGAGCAGAGAAGAATATCAAGTATGCTTTGCCCCTTATCTTCTTCCTGACCCATCCTCTCTCTAAAACTATTTTTTATTTACAACTTATGTAATTTACTGTCTTTCAATTTATGTCTAAAGCATTTTATTTTGCCTTCATGCACCTCCACCTTCCTTGTAACTGCCATCAGCTTTTGGAAACACTCATAAGATCTCTCCTTTCCTCATTCTTCCCCAGGCTAATTTGGGAAAATGGGAACCAGCCCATTTCCCTCAGGTTCTCTTTGTACAACCCAGACTGCAGCACTCCAGCTGTCATGGTGGGTCTATCCCCTCCACATTCCCAGAATCCAGCAGGAGAGGCTCCTGTGTATCACTCACATCAGTTTTCCCCCTATTACTGGATTAATTCAAAGAATTGCCTGAAGACCTTGCTTGATTTTTTTTTCTGATTTAATTCTTAGAAGGTCAAGTATAACTGTGTCTAGTACAATATAGAAAGGTTTTTTTCCTCCTAATAGCCATGCCAAGGAAAGGGAAAACCCTATCCTACCAGGCCGTCACTGGTTATGAAAGAGCAAACACTTACAGAGAGCACATGCATTAATTAAAAGCAATTGGCTTTCCTTGTGTGCTTGCACTATTGCATGGCAAATACAGGCACATCTTCCAGAGCTCTCAGCTGCACACCAGGACTGAGCCACCAGTGAAGGGGACAGACTTCCCCTGAGAATTCCACCTGGGAATGTCCTGGGCCCATGGCACAACATTTTTGCCAAAAGATGTCATCTAAACATTTATTTAAAAAAAACTTAATTAATATACAAGCCTCATTACCTTCTGACTTTTTTTTTGTTCTGTTAATTCTTTATTTATAGATCTATGTTTCCAAGGACTAACCTGCTTTGTATGAGAAAGTGTCTGTCTCTGAGGTTTGGAATTAAGATATGTACAGTCAAAATATTAAATTTCCCTATTTTAGTGTGTCCAAATTTTGTGTTTCCAAGGTTTGTGTTTAGGGTTTAAGTTCATTAAATTCTCATATTTCTGAAGATATGTGCAAGCTAAGTTGATCTCAAATGCTATTCTTAACATTAAAGAATTTTTAGTCTTTAATGTATTTAAAAGTCTATCAGTGTCTTGTTGAAAAAAATTCCATTGAATACAAGACTTTCTGAATCTCACCAGAGTGAGTGCTGGCTGAATTCTGACATCAGCACTGAACCCAAAAGCTGTGCTATTCTTTAGTTTGTATAAAGAAAATTCAGACTTAAAAATCTCCTTTGTAAGCCTGAATGCAGATATCACATGTTGCAGGTGCTACCTTTGCATTTTGAATGTTTCAGTATCTATTACCTTTGCATTCTGCTACTCCTTTGAGTATTGCACTTAATTGAAGGAGGTTGTTGCATAGACACAAATAAATGGGAAAATGCTCAGTGCATGTACATTTCTGTCCTGAACAGATGGAACAATGCTATACTCGCGTTATGTCATTGATATGAAGTGATTTAGCACAAAGACTTTTAGGCTTATGATATGCAAGGAATCTGTTATTACACAGTAACTATAGTAAAGTGGCACAACTTGGAAGTATTTTTTCTCCACATGGGAACTGCCACACTATGTAGATTTTACAATGAGCTTAATTAGATGTCTGTAAAGGAGTGTTTGATTTTTATGTCAATTGAATATAATTTGCTGCAGCACAGGGAAAAAAAAACCTTTTCAAACAAAAAAACACACTCCCAAATCCCTAAATCATTCAGTCTTGAAATTGTGTGAGAAATTAGAACAGGTGATTTAGGAAACAGCCATGAAGTAAGTCTAAGAAATGAAGGGAAGGTGCCAAGGCATAAAGATGCTGACATATTTCTGGTTTTGAAGAAACTAGAGAGTTAAAGGGCAGTACTAAATGCCTCTTAACCCCTCTGTTCTTATGATATATCATGGCATTAGACTTGAGTGCAAATGGAAGAAAATCCAGCCACCCTTACTCAACTGGACAGCTTCTGCAAAGTCAAACTACTTAACAAGACAGAAGCTGTAGAGAAGAATCCCAGAGCTAGATTAATGATTCCAACAGAAAATGACTTCACCTACACTGCAAAGGTTCAATGATTCATAATAAGGATCCCTGCTTTCCACCCTCCCATTGTAGGAAAAGGCTGGCACCAGCCACTCCAAGGGAGAAGAAAACTGGATTCAGTGACACAATCAGAGCATGAAGGTTCACAATTCAAAAAATATGCAGTTTTTCACTTCAGACTCCCTCAAAGTAACATGTACTGTTCACAGTAAAACCAACCAAAAGCCACACCCACCAATTTCTGTCTTTGTTTTTTGGCTCACTTCCTGAAATACAATTAAAAAAATAATAAAGAAGTAAACTGACTTCTGTGAAGAGATTTTGTAAAAAGTTAAGTCAAAATAATACAATACACCATCTATAACTCAGAGGGTTATATAAATATTTGAATGCTTCTGTTATATTGCTAAGTGTATATATATATATAAAGAAACTTTTTTTTGTGTTGGGGGCAATTATGGAATCAAACAAAAAATAACTCCCAAATCCCCAATAAACATTTCCTTTTTCTTCCTAAGATTGCATGAATTTTTAACCATCTTGCATAGTTATTTAGAAAAAGAATATCCTGCCATTTTCAGGTGTTTATTTCTTAGCAAATAACTCTGTAGAAATTAATTTATCAGTTTCTCCCAAGGGTCTGTTAAAAAACCCCAAACAAACTAGGCTTTTATTACTTTAAATGACAGTGCCCCTATTTAATTTTCTATTATAATGTGGAGTTTTATGTGTTGTTGCTTCAGCTGTAAGAAAAAAACCAGAGATGTCAGCTCTCAGTATATCATATCCCGAGTGTATCTTTCCATCTAATCTAGCAATACGTGTGCAGAATGGGAGTCTGGCTGTTTCTGAGTTAGATGAACATTGTCCAACAGCACTGTTGTGATTGCAGGTGCCTTTCTAGCAGCAGAGTCATATCAGAAACACTGAAGCAATTTGGCTGAAGGTCAATCTGTGAGGGGCAGACTACAAGTATGGGCAGCTGCATATCTGAAGTGAGACATCACAAAAATTGCATTTGGACTTCTGAAACCAATGTTGTGTTTTCCTACCCATGTCCTTTCAATCTAGCTGTTGAAAGGATGAGATACCTGTAAAATGAGTTCAGCTGGGGGGAACATTCGAACTGTCTTTTGCAAACAGAATAAATATTCTAAGAATCTTTTGCTCCAGGCATTTCTGTGTGAGCAGCCCCTAGTAGGTCCCCTGTTTACCTGTATTTGCAAATGACAGAGGGAAATTATAAGCAGAAGTGCTGGAAAAAGAGCTCCAACTGTGTATGCAAGCTTTGGCAAGAGATGTGATAATTCTATGAGAAATGTAACTCCACTAATGGCAGTAATGAAGCTGCCTTTTATAATATTTTTATCATATTCTATTATATATATTATTATATATTTCTTTTATTATAAAGCTACATCAGTTTCTTTTTCTTTCAGTGAATATTGGAGTTCTGATCTGAACTTGCTGTAGCATCTAAATCCAGAGCTCTGCTCAAAAATAAACCCATGTTATGTCTTTTCCTGTGCCCTTCTCTGTGGCTGTGTGCAGACATATAAACCCTGTATGTGGGCTCTCTGACACCATGTCTCTGCTCACAGGATTGACAAATCTACCACTTCCCTGGAGAGATAGTTCCAATGGCTGACTGTTCTCACTGTGGGCTGGCTCCTGGTGCTGAACACAGGCTGAACACCAACCACTTCTGAAGGAGCTGTCATCTCTCAACAACAAAGATGTGCTTTTCTTCTCCAAATGACATGGAGGATAATAGAGTTAATATTACAGACTTTTTTTCAGATGTCTTGTAGGCTTAAAGACAATGTTATGTCGTTTTTTGATGTTTGTCTGCAAATGGAAATTTTGGTATGGTGAAATCATGGGACTCTGTTGATGTGTGCTACTGTGTGATAAACTGCCACAGTTTAGAATTGTTAAATTGTGCTTTGGTTACAAAGGCATTGGTACTTCAGGGGCTTGATAAAAATACTATTGTGCAGACTACTCAAAGTGAAAATACTGTAACATGCTGCCTTTAGAGATTTGTCAAAATGTGGCTTTGTTCTGGAGATGTTTATAATGGACCAAGTGTTGCCTATATTTCTGCAGCTAACACAAAGTGTGAAGCCTAAACTGCGTCCTCTATCAGGCCAACAGAAATGTGATCATATGGTTACTCCCATCCTCCTCATTTTGGAAATGATAGGTATTCCACTGGAGCTCAGGCCAGTAACAACAACAAGCTTTGATAAAAGACAGCTCAAAACTTTACCATGTTGACTTTCCTAGGCTGTCTAGACTTGAGTTGGAATAACTTCTTTAGTACCCTTATGATGCAGGAATTGTGCTGTTTATCTTCCTTTGTCTAGAGGTAAGTATATTGTGAAATCTAACCTTGTTTTCCTCTATCTAGCATTGTCAGTTGCCAGCTGGGTAGATTTTTGTTTAGCTTTTCTTTCTGAGTTAAAAGAGCAACACTTAAAGTTGTTTCACTGCTTTATCCGGAATTTTCACCGCCCAGTTTGGGAAAGCAGTCTCATAATGGTTTTCTAGTCAAGTTCAGCCAGATTTTAGGACTGATTTTGAAGCGTGGTCTGGAGGTGACTGTCTTCTGCTGATTCCACAGGGAGCTTAGGGCCATCTCTCTATGAGTTTATGGAAGGTATTTTCCCAAGAAATGCTGGTTACTTATTACTAGCTGCTATTGCAATGCTCATCATAAAGCTAATAGCAAAGGAAACATACTTAGCTAAAACTTGATATTTCAAGCTGTATAATGATTTCAAAGTAAATACATCTCTAACTGAATACCGCTTTAAAAATGTCACTTCTGAAAGCAAAGTAGTTGTTTTGGTGCTTGGCTGCTGCCCTGGGAAACTTAGGTTCATATGTATGGTTCAAGGGTGCAGGGAATGTGCTTGGGAGTTGCTGTTGGAACATTTGAATATCTCCTTTGTCAGGCCGAAAAGGAGAATCAATAGAGAGCAGAAAATACAACAGAGAATTAAGTAGAAAATCCATTGTAAAACATCCCATTTTCCCTGCTGCATTTAAGTGCAGTGGGGGAACTGGGCTATAGCTGAACTATCTTTGCAGAAGGTTGAGTGGTAGCCTAAACACTGCCTGCAACAGTTGATTAAAATAGTTGAACAAATACAACCATTGAAGAAGTTTCAGGCTGATCAAAGTACAAAATAGGGAAAGGAAATATAATAAAAATTGTGGCCAAATGACTGTAGAAGATTGTAAGTCAGGCTTTGTCAGGCTTTGTGAGCTGGGTTTCAGACACACACCACCATGTGCACAGGGAATAATGCCCCTTACACAGCACATGGTTCCAGCCTTGTTGTTTAGTCTCTTTGTTATCTGTCTCTGTTTTTGCAAGAGAGGTCAGAATGAAAATGGTAATGGCAGATTATTCAAAATGGCTGGCACCCGAAAAATTCTGGAGAACCATTGGCAACGTACAGCCTATAGACTGCTTGTCTTAAATTTCATTCTGTGAGCACCCATCATTGAGAGATTTTTTTTTTAATTTAAACACCCTTGATGACTCGGTAATATCAGAAAATTAAAAATTTCACAGTCAATAATTACTTGAGTCAAAATTGTCAGTGAGTTCTACATTGTCATTTTTAATCTTCTCCTCAAGATGACCTGTGAATTTTACCTCCTTAAAAAGGCTGATTTTGTTCTTGACATTTAATGGTAAACTTATGAGGAAATAAATAAAGGACAGTTCCATCTCCTTTTTCAGAAAAAAATCCCTTCTTTATCAAATAATGTTTCCCTGAGTTGAGATAGAGAAAGATAGAAAGCACTTTATCTTCATATTTCTGAAATTCCTTTTTATTCAGACTTGAAGGATTTTCTCTGTATCTCTTATCGGATAAGGAGATTACCAAAATCCCATATAGAGAGTCTGAGCTGTCTGCACCACCAGCAGAGGTTCTGTAACATCTCTTTATCTGGAGGTGGTCACCTTTAAACTAAATAACATGAAAAATACTTGTTAACCATAACATCAGAAGGATTTTGGAGCCCTTCTTTGCTGGTATGCTACTCCCAGTGTGCTGAGGCCAGAATGTTTTACTATGATTTTGAGTTCAGTTTCTATTTCCCTGCTCTTTACTATGTAAAGTCCATCCCTTTCCTATGCCCCATGGTCACTTTTTTATTTTTTTTTTTGTGTTTTTTTTTTTTGGTTTTTTAATTTTATTTTAGTGTGCAACTGTAATTTCATACATATCCCACTAAAAATTAACCACGTGTCTATCTAATGGTTCTCCTTCATTCTTGCTGAATTTAGGTGAACATTTTGTTAGAGGAATCCTTCAATCACCTGAAGCATCATGTGTAGAGACTGATGTCTCCAGGGCTGAATACAGATTCCACTGAAATCACGTACAGTAATTAAAGCTCTTAAAAAGCCCCAGGATTTTTGGACACCAAAACCATGAGCACAGTCATGCTCTGCAGAGTTCCCAAAATGTAAGGGTTTTATTCTAAAACTTTATATCTGTTCAGCTGGAGTGCAGTTTGACTCTTCTCAAGTGGAATCTGAATTGACCTAAGTAGAAAGAGTCCTGCAGCTCTCTGTTTTTGCTCTTGGGGCACATTTTCTTATTTTGCAAATCACTTGGGAAAATAGTGAAAATGAATCTGTGAGCTCCAGGACATAAAGCTGACCATGGTCTTTCAGGAACAAAGCTGTATCTTTGATTTTTCAGAATGAGCATTAATGGAAATGCTCTTCTTTACTCCCAGACGATCATCAGCTGAATGAGAAGTAATTTATGGTGGCTAGGAGCTATCCTGATATGTCTAGAGGTGATGTGAAAGTGTGCACTTTTGTACTGGGAGGTAAATGGGGGAAAGAAACAAGATTTTTGCCCTTAAACTGTTTAAATGAAGCTGGAGGGCTGTAAGAAATTGTCAGGGAAAGGCTTTCCAGTATTTTGCTGTGAATTGATCTAACAAAATGGGTATTTCTGGAAGAATGACATGAAGCAATATTTTCCTTGGCATTCAACCATAACAGCTTATATTGGTCATTCTCACCTTTGCCACCTGGCCCCCTGGTCATGCTAAACTACCATATAATGTCTATCTCATCCATGGACTACTCTTAAATTCATCTGCTAATATTGTGTTCAGAACAAAAAAATAAAAAAAGCTCCCAATCTCCAAAGGAAATGCCATCAAAAGGCTATAGAGTGCACCAAAAATGTTCAGTGAAATGCTAAAGACAAAGGAAGATAAATCTGGCACATTTCCATGCAAGATGAGTTTAGGATTTCCACCTACAATTTATTTAATTATCAGTGCCAGCTTCACAAAATGCTGCCATCAGAAAGTGAATAGATTGCAGGTGTGTTGAACTGAGTAGGTTTAAAATGTTGTGACTGCCTTAATGGCTACATATCCTGTAAAATGCATTCATTTTCAAGAGTGTGATTATGGTTTGCTTTTTATGTGCCATTATGTCTAATTTGTTTTATGCTCAAACAGAGAAAGTTATTTTCCTCTTTCCAATTTATATGACAAACACAGAAGAATAATCAACTGAAAAATATATTCATTTAATATGATCATACTCAGCTTCACTGTACAAGTATATACCATTCCTGAACTACACTAGCAACAAATAAATATTTTAAACATATGCGGTTCCCGATTATCTAAGGACCTTATTTTTGAAAGATGTTATTCTTCTAAAAAAATCATAGTTTTTAAGAAGCATAAAATAAAGTCAGAGGGACAGGGTATCTCTCAGGAATTGATCTGTTTCACTGTTTAGACTTAGGGTTTTTATAAGGAACACAAGAAACCCCTGTCTGAACATTTCTGTAATAACTGTAAGCTCAATAATGTTTCTTATAATTCTAGAAGATAATTTTCAAGTCACTATGTAAAAATCATAAAATGTTAAGAATTATTAATAAAATTATTTTTATAAAATATTTTTAATTCTCAAAAAATTATGTGATAAATAGTTTAATAAAAAAAAGGGTTTTTATTGTTTTCTGGTTCAAAAATCCAGGCTTTTTTCTTTCTTTTTTCTTTTTTTTTTTTGGAGTTGCTTAATGTGATATTTTTAAATCTTTTTGTTATGATAGTGGTATAGCAACAAGACAGTGATCAGTCCAAGGTAATGATAGAATTACTGATGACCTTTGTGAATGTAATTTCTTTTGAAGATGCTACATTTGAAAAGCTGCTTCATGCTGCTTTTAGTAACCTCCAAAATCAATTATTTAGTATTTAAAATTGTTACAGTCTAATCTCAGTGAATGCAGAAAGACCTCTCTGCTTTACTAGAAAAGATTTCTACAATTTGCCACTTTTTCAAATGTGTGCCCCTGGGCTGTGAAAGGAAGAAATAAGAAGTCAGGGAAAGAAACAAATCAATATCCACAATTAGAAATGCTTTGAGTACAGTGGAAAGAATAGATATCAAAAGAGAATGAAGAGCAGAATTGATCTGTGAACTGGTAATTTTAAAACAAAGTGAATTTGCATTTCTGCTCATAGCAACACAGGGTGATGTTCCATTTGGGGCCAGTTCTGTTTAAGAGCTTTATTATCAATGATCTGAATGAAAGGGTTGAGTGCACCCTCATTTGGTTTGCAGAGGAGGAATTCTGGTCAGAATATTGTTCTGCTGGAGGGCAGGAAGGCTCTGCAGAGGGATCTGGACAGGCTGGATTGATGGGCCAAGGCCAAAGGTGTGAGGTTCACCAAGAATAAAGCTGGTTCTGCACCTTGGTCACAACAACCCTGTGCAGTGCTACAGGATGGGGCAGAGTGCCTGGAAAGCTGCCCATCAGAAAAGGGAGGTGCTGGTCAACAGCACCTGAACATGGCCAAGAAGGCCAATGGCATCCTGGCCTGTCTCAGCAATAGTGTGGCCAGCAGGGCCAGGGCAGGAATTGTCCCCCTGTACCTGGCTCTGGTGGGGCAGAACCTCGAGTTCTGTGTCCAGTTCTGGGCCCCTCACTTCAAAAAGGACATGGAGGTGCTGGAGTCTGTCCAGAGAAGGGCAAAGGAGAAGGTGAAGGGCCCAGACAATAAGTCACAGAGTAGCTGAAGCAGCTGGAGTTGTTTAGCCTGGCTCGGGGGTGGCTGTATCTCTCTCCACAAGTGACTCAAAGGTGGTTGTAGTCAGGTGAGGGTTGATGTCCTCTCCAGGGACAGGGATAGAGAACACTGCACTAGGGGAGTTTTAATCTGGATGTTAGAAAATTTTCTTCACTGAAAACATGGTCAGGCATTGGAACAGGATATCTTGGGGATTGTTGGAATTGCCATTCCTGGAAGCATTCAAAATAAATTGTGCTTAGTGGACTTAGCGGACTTGGCAGTGTGGGACCTGATGATCTTGGAGGTCTTTTTCAATCTTAATTGTTCCACAAGTCTGTGATTCTAAGATGGTACTTATGTTACATGCAATAAAAAAACCTGGGGTTTTGAAAAAGAAAAGTGCAGTTCTGTTCAAGCTTGGTCAGTGGCTACTGGAACTGACACAAGAAAGGAAAATAGAAGAAACAATTAGAAGGGGCAGCCACAGGAGAAACAACACCTACATTAACAATCAAGTCACAGGAAGAAAATGGCTTTCAAGTTGACCTGATGTAAACTGTTTTCAGATTATTCCTCACTTTATTTATCATGCATCAATATTAAATTTAGGGGAATGGCAATAACTTAGTCCTTGAAGATGGAGATTTGCAACTTATTCATATAGAGGTGTATTTCTTTTTTCACAGTGGGAGCTATGACATTACAGTAATTTCACGACCATAAGGTGCACCGGACTATAAGGCGCACCCCCTGGGAGTTGGCAAAATTTGCAACTTTGTAGATCATATAAGGTGTACTAGATTATAGGGCACACTTTTTTTTTGCAGAGAGGCTCCGCTCCCAGCTCCCCCCACGCAGTTGCTGGCCGAGACCCTGCCTCAACCCGGCAGCCATGGGCCCCAGGCCCGCCTGTACCTGGCAGGAGCAGTGCCTCGGGCTCCCAGGCCCGCCTGTACCTGGCAGGGCTGAGGCATGCCCACCCCTGCTCCGTAACGCCTCCCCAGGGCTGGGCTATGCCTGCTGCTCCTCCGTGCCACCTCCACGGGGTCAGGTTGTGCCCGCCGCTCCTCCGTGCCATCACACCAGGGCTGGGCTGTGGCCGCTGTCCCTCCGTGCCGCCTCCCTGGGGCTGGGCTATGCCTGCCGCCCCTCTGTACCCCCTCCACGGGACTGGGGCATGCCTGCCACCCCTCCACCCCGCCTCCATGGGGTTGGGGCATTACTGCCGCCCCTCCACCCTGCCTCCATGGGGCCGGGGCATGCCTGCTGGGGCTCCTCCCCACCTCCACAGGGACGAGGCAAGCCTTCCAGGGCTCCACCCCGCCNCTGGGGCATGCCCGCCGCCACTCTGCCCTGCCTCCACCTGGCAGCCGTGGCCCTGCTGACTCCCCCCGCGGCTCGCAGCTCGTGCTTCCAGGTTTGCAAATTTCCGAACTTTGTCCATCATATAAGGTGCACTGGACTATAAGGCACACTTCCAGGGTCAGGGGAAAATTTTAGTCAAAAGGGTGCGCCTTATAGTCGTGAAATTACTGCAACTTCAGGCCCTGAATCCTAACATCTTCCACACACCCTAAATCTGTACAGGATACAAACCATACTTCATTTAAACTCTTATTATCCCTCTTGACTTCTGTTTATAAACAAAACACCTAATTTTGTGTTCTAAACTATTAAGTCAACATTCCACTTAAAATATAGAAATCCATAGCACTACATTTGTTTTTAGTGAGGTAAATTATTCTTCCTAGGTCTTTAATCTTGTTGTATTTCATGCAATTGTTATTTTCTTCCTTTATCAGAAGTCACTCAGTCACATTGATCCTGCCAATTGTTTAGGCAGTGCAGGAGTGACACATGCTAGATACATACGTTTACCGTGAACGACCTCTCTTTTTGTGCAGATGGCCTGCCCTAAAACCCCTTGGGCAAAAAGCTTAAGCAGAAATACCATATGTCATTCAACATAACCAGCTGGTATCTTTAACTCCTCCACACTTCTCTAGGAACTAGTTTTATGGGATTTACAGCAACCAGCCTGAGAAGTCATCTCTCTGCATGTCTGCTCATCCTGGTCATGGAGCTGCATTACTGCTATGAGTTTATAGTGGGAGGGTTGTCATTGTAGTGTTTCTGTGTCATTATGAGAAAAATAATACCTGTTTGATTTTTCCATTAACCTTTCAGTTAAATGTATTTTGATATTCTTGTGGAAACACACCAACATAATTAAACAGCATTCAAATGTGTTTATAGTGAATTCTCTTCTTACCCAAGACTGCATTAAGTTCAAAATTAGATACTACTGTGAATTTCTTCTCAGTAGATTACTTTTTAGTTTTTTTCAATAAGACTTAGAAATTGTAACATTCCTATTAAACCCTTCTAATTAACAGATATAAAAATGTTAATATTGTTATATTCCTTGAATTCCAGAACAAAAAATATAAAAGGCATTTTTTTTTTAGCCTGGAATTAAAACATCTTGCAATACGTCTAGAAAATCTGAACTTCTTTGGCAGCAATTAGAGATAACAATAAGAAATGGCTGGAAGGAGGGAGTTCCCCTCTAAATTAAAAGATTGCATTATTTGTACTCTGTGAGAAACTAGAATAGGAGCAAATATAGCTTTAAAGTCCATTGGCCTCTACTGAGAACTTACAAAAGTCACATATTAAAATATTCAGAATGTATTTCTATATTAATAATGAAATTCCAGTCTCCTAAATACATACTTAGTACATTCTATGAGGGTAGCCTTTGGTCTTGCGATGTGTCCAGGAGATCAAAAGAAAATGATTCAGTTAAATGGGACATAAATAAGATTGGCTTTTAAACATACATATAAGGTAGCATATTAATTTAGCAGGGTGATACAGCAATGGAATGAAATCAGGGTACAAGTTCAAGGTAGCAATTATGATATACAGTTGGCTCACATGAAACATGATTTCCCTTCCTGGTCTGTGTAATATGCTCACAGGAAGACATTCACACTCTTTGGCAAACTCAGAGACAAACAGTTATACACTTGGTTGGTGCACTCAGCTGATGATAACCAGTCGATTATTTCAGTGGATACAAATGGATGACACGCTCAGACAACAAAGTTCCATTAAAAAACCACTAAGTAATACTTTCATTCCAGAGTAGTGAAGAAACTAGGGGATGTTATAATGGGACATTGTACACAGCACTGATAAGGTCACACCTTGAGTTCTGTGTCCAGTTCTGGGCCCTTCACTACAAGAAGGACATTGAGGTGCTGAAGCAAGCTCAGAGAAGGGTGATGGAGATGAAGTGTCCAGAGAATAAATCCAATGAGGAGCAGCTGAGGGAGCTGGGGGTATTTGGCCTGGAGAAAAGGAGGCTCAAGAGAGACCTAAACACTCTCTACAACTACCTGGAAGGAGGTTGTAGCCAGGTGGGGGTTGATCCCAGGGAACCAGTGACAGCAGGAGAGGACATGGCCTCAAGCTGTGCCAGAAGTTCTGGTTGGAGAGAAGAACTGGAAACTATGTCAGGCATTGGAACAGGATGCCTGTGGGTGTAGTGGAGCCACCATCCCTGGAAGTGCTCAAAAGACAACTGAATGTGGCACTTCATGCTATGGTTTAGCTGACATGCTGGTGATGGGTCGGAGTTGAATTTAATGATCTTTGTGGTCTTTTCCACCCTTAATGATTCTAGGATTTTATCACATGTCTTGTGGATGAAGGGAAGATGGTGGATGTAGTTTTTATTGATTTTAGTAAGGATTTTGATGCACAACAACCTTCTGAAGAGGTAGTTCACTTGTGGAATAAGCAGATTCATGATGCTGGGTGAAGATCTGGCTGACGGGTTATGTTCAAAGGAATGTCGTGAATGGGACTTAGACCTGGCTAGTGACCAGCCAACATCAGTGATCCTCACAGCTGGATTCTAGGACCAGTTCTGATCAATATATCTACCAACAGTGCAGGTGAAGGAATTGAATGTACCATTTACAAGGTTGTTGTTGATACCAAACTGGGAGGTGCTCTTGTCTTCCTTGGAGATTGCAAGGCCATGCACAGGGATGTAGATTGAAGCATTGGACAATAGTTAATGGTGCGAAATTTAACAAGTCCAAGTGCCTTACTCTGCACCTGTGACAGAGTGACTAAGGATATGGGTCATACTCCCAGACTGGGAGAGAAGTGGCTGGAGATCAGCCCTGCAGAACAGGATCTGGGGCTGCTGGTTGGTAGCAGGCTCACAGTGAGTCAGCAGTGTGTCTGGGCAGCCAAGAGGGCAATCTGCATCCTGGGGACATCAAACACAGCACAGTCACACGGTCAAAAGGGGTGGTGATCCTGTTGTACAGGACACTGGTGCCACCTCACCTTGTGAGCTGACAGTGCTGGCTCCACAAACTAAGAAGAACATGAAGGTCCCTGAATGTGTTCAGGGGAGTGGCTGGTGAGAGGGCTGGGAGAAGAAGTGCTGCTGAGCTCTTCTCTTTGTGATCTGGTGATGACATGTGGGAGTGGCCCAAAACTGCACCAGAGGTGGTTAAAGCTGAACGTTAGGAACCAGATATATACAGATAAAAGTGGGTGGTCAAACACTGGAACAGAGTTCCTAGAGAGGTGGTCAACACTTCAGTCTTTTCAGAATTTATAACACTTGGATAATGCCTTTAATAGCAGGCTTTTAACTGGTCAGTCCGGAATTGGTCAGGCAATTGGACTAGATGATAATTGTAGATCTTTCCCAGGTGAAGGGGTTCTATTCTATTCTATTCTATTCTATTCTATTCTATTCTATTCTATTCTATTCTATTCTATTCTATTCTACTCTATTCTATTCAAAGGTCATCCTCCAATCACCTTTGATTCTTTGTAATGTTGTTATTCACTCTCTGTGGACTTGTCAAAACATTGTGAGAACCTCAGCCTTGCCCATCTCCTCTGGAGCCTTCTTTCATTATAGGTGAGACGGGGCACAGAGGACTTGTCTCGAGACATGTTTCTTTACACAGAAAGTCTAGTTTCCCCATTAGTTTTTGTGGTGCACCACTCTTATGTGACTTCACAGCTCATGCAATGCCTCAGGGTCAGGGGATAATATGTTGTTCTGCTATTCAAATTGCAATTGTAAGGATCAACAGGAGAAATAATTACGTGTTCTGCATGGAAGAGCTGGCCCTTGTCAGTGAACCTGCCTCCCACCTTATTGCTGTCATCCGCAGCACCAAGTGGCCTTTACCTTTTAGCTCTATACTTTCAGCTTTTGTTGGTCAGACGCATCAGACAGCAGCCATCAATAAAAACAGAAAGGGACCAATGTAATGCTGTTTCCTTAAGAAAGGAAGAAAAAAAGGACAGATGCCACAGTTTTGCACCATCTTTATTCCCCTCCATTTCCTCAACTCCTGCTATTGATAACCTGCTCTGATTTTTGGAAAGGCTCTCTCACCTCTGTACTCACTAATCTCCAATTCTCCATCTTGCTCATTCCTTCTCTAGATTTCCTTGGATACCAATTTATTTGTATTTTCTTGTCTCAGTCTGCACTCTACAATCTTATACTTTCCCCTTCTTTCTTAAAATCAGGGTGAAGATCTGTATGTTCACAGCATCTTGATCTAGTTACACACATTTCTTGGTACATGTAATACATGTTGTATTTCTTAGCTTGGACTCTGTTAGGTTTTGTAGGATACAGAACAAAACTCCATCAGATATAGAAACAGCTCTCAATAAAACACTAAACCACTCTTTTCAACTTTTACATTTTTAAGCAAGTCACTCTTTTTGGCTACCACAAGAAGAAAATCTGAGAGCAGTTTTAGAAAAGCAGTTTTTCTTCTTTCTCTGAATAAAATTCAGAAATTAAATTCATAGAGTTGCATCCCTGTCAACTGACTGTGAAGTGATAGCTTATGTTGCTCATGATTAACCTTTCATAAAAAAATTGTAATTTCCATGCTGCTCATGAATAAAATACATTGTTGCACTCACCAGTGATAGAAATATTAATTTACTGTCTGTTTTTGATAGGGGATTTCAATATCAGGAGCACTTACACTGCACATCACAGCTACATCACTGAAGTTTACCCAGGGGAGGGAGTCAGTCATTAAATTGTTTGTTGTCTGACAGCTGCCAGGCATTCCTTGCCATAGATTTCTACAGTTTCACTGATATCATGAGCTCCAGACAGAGTAGGGAGGTTGGAGTAAGTTGCTTTTCGACAGATTTTCTTTCTTCCATGGATGATGTCCTAAAACCACTAGACATTTAAGTATTTTAGAGCTTAACACAGAAAGCAGAATTTAGGAAGCTGCCTCTGCTAATTTAAAGATCAATACATTTTTGTTTGAAGCCAGATTTACACACCAACTGAGACTTTAGCCTTGACTTGTTCATGGCTGCTTCAGGAGGAGGCTATTTAAAGATTAGCCTGTAAGTTGGTTTTCTGTAAGCACGTATACTGTCTGTTCAGCTTGATGTAAAGCTACAAGACCTAAGCAAGTGAGGTTTTTTTTTAAATAGAAGAAAAAATCTGACATGCTGAATTGATAAACCTCTTAGATAAGCAATTAAGCTTTTTATAATAGATTTTGTGAAGGCAATAAAAAACTGGTTAACTGATGACATTAGTATATATATCAGATGAAAATAAATTGAAGTGCTTCTGGAAACATATTGCTGTTCCCAAAGACATATGCATCCTGCTGACCACAGTATGCTGAAAATCCAAGCAAATATGACTCATCCTTAACATTAAAATGTGTTTTTCAGGCTGCAATGTGAAATCAACAAAACCATAAAGCAATGGAATTTTCTCTAAACTTTCTAAAACATAAATTAGACAGGAATGATTCTAGTGCCAAAAGACTTGGTGGTTCCTCCAAGCTCCTCCTTGATCAAAGAACTGTAGAACTTTGAAGCAATGAGAATTTTGTAGAAATTTGAAAATTTTCATGGTGTTCTTCTGACTTCTGAAAGACAGGATGCCTTCAAGTCAAAGGTAATATTTTCACATAGTTCATTTTCTGGCTGCCTTACAGGCAGCTAGGATCTTTGGACAAAATATTGATTGCCTGTGAAGCCAATCATGGGGCTGCACTGCCTTCTACAGCAGCAGGATTTTGATAATATTTCTCAGTTTTGTGTTTATAAAATGAATAGTGGCACCACCATTATCACAGCTGCAGGCATATCTGATCTTGACAAGACTAACTTATAACTGCTTTTGCAAAAATTTCTAAAACCTGCATATTTAGGCCTACAATGTTCTGAAATATCAGTGTCTTTCTCAACCACTTCTTATGTGGTCTCTGAAACTCAAATGCATTTGAGTCACTTTGAGTTCATGTAGACACTATTCTCTCTATATCTAATTTCACAATGTTCCCATAAAAAATATGTACCTTAGAAAAGCAGTGTAGTGTTTTTGTAACAGGATAAGGTTGGATAAAACAAGATGAGTAATCACTAAATCATAACAAATCACTCTGTAATTGAAGCAGAAGTGCTAAAACAGGATATGTACATATACAGTGTGTACTCAGTAGTTTCCTCAAGAGAAAGAGAAAATGCCCTTTTCCAAACTCCTTTAAAATGAATTAATGGGCAGAGTGAAAAATTGGACTCCATATGCAGGTAAAATTGATATGTGCACTGTCTGCTTTTATTTATCCAGGTTTTAAAAAATGCTTTTTTTTCAAGTAGTACTAAGTGATTGCTTCCAATGATGTTTCGCATTTCTGTTGTAGTAGTAAGAAAATAAGAAAATTGGAAGAAAAGAAGCTTTTAGATTCATCAGAACAGTGAAAGAAGGGAAAAAATAAACACTTAATATCAAAAATGGGGCCCTTAGAAATGGTTTAAAAATAATACAAGCATCTTTCTAAAAATATTCAAATGAAATAAATACCACTATATCTATACAAATTTTAAAGGACTACTAGATATGTCACTGTTTGACTAGAATACCCCAATTACTTTCTGATTACTATTAAATCTGGCATAAAATAAGCAGTTATCCATGAAGTTTCACTTTGTTTTGGTGGTCTACATCTGTATGGGTTTTACTTTCTGCCTTAATGTTTAGCCTTGTTTTTCTGCCAAAAAATGCTTTTCCATCCTGCTTCTTTCAATCAGGAAGAAAAAAAAGGAATCATTATCAAAAAACATATGTGCTATTAAAGGCAGATACCAAAAGTTTAGCAGTTTGTTGCTTCTTAGGTCCCTTGTGGCTGACTATTTTTCTGACACACTGATATTTAGTGTACATAAAAACATAAACAAGAGTATTGAATGTAAATGCTCCAATACTAAGTGGGATTGATAGACTATTGGGAAATATTCCTATGACATTTTCAGTCCTGGAAAAAAAATCTATCTGAAAGTGACATATAAAAGGGAGAATATTTAGGTTGCTCCGTTGTTGAAGTAAAAAATGAAGAGAATATCAGCATTGCAGTTCTTTGCTGTTGTCTAGTTACTTTCTTAGCTGAGTTTTATATGTAAATAAGTGGTGGGAGTTTAAGGATATTTAAAATATATTTCTTATTTAAACATTTAATGTAATTGTTGATCTCACAATATCTGAATTTCCCAGTTAAGCAAGTCTGGAAAAATCAGGTTTCTCTTCTATTAAGTAATCGTATAGTCCAATTATCTAATACCTGCTTTCTGACTCACCACAGTTTAATAGCATGTAGTTAAAGCTGTAAAACTTTCTGGTTTCTTTCTTCCTTTTTTTCTTCTTTCCCATCAAAGTGGAAAACAGGTGCTTCAAATAAGATATTTGTACAGAGTTCTCTGCTATAAACAATCCAGCGAATAATGGCATTTAACTCTTGCTAACATTTTTCTTCAAATTTCAAATTCTATAATATCAGCACCCTCATAATAAAAAGGTGCATGAAAGAACAAAGTCTAAGTTACTCTGAAAGTCCTAAGAATTTTTGTAACTGAATCCAATGCTCTAGCGCATATCACACCGAGTTGCTTCCTCCTTAATAATTAGCCTCAACATCTCTCTGCTGTTTTTATAATGAAGCTGTTGCATACAGAATACCCAGAAGACATCTATTTGACTCTAAAGTACTCTTGGGGAACAAGCCTGAATAAAGAAAAGTGAATCACATAACAGATGAAGAAAAACATTAAAGTTAGGATATTCTTAAAAAACTAAAAACTTCAGTGGAACAGGTGTTTGTGATTCACAGTACCCTACTCCTTGTCTCTCTAGAGACTTTTTAGGTGTTTGAAAGTCTTTGTGGACTTGCTTTCCTGATCAATGAGACTGTGCAACAGTGGCTGACCTTTGCAACTTCCCTGGGGGAGTAGGAAGCTCGGGAAGGTATGGAAGCTCTGGTTACATTTGGTGGGTGCTGAAGAAGGCTGCTGAGAAGATGACGCTTGTGATGAGTATCACTTGTGGTGTGCATCACCTGATGTCCAAGAGCTATCAGCGCATGAGGGTCAAAGGAAGCTCAAGTGCTAGCACTCTGCTTCAGACTGCAGAACTCACACAAGAGCATCCTTCAGAGGTCAGGCAGTGAAGACAAAGAGAAGTGACTTGAGGGCTGGATAAGGAAGTAGACCTTGGGGACTCTAGATGCCCTGACCCTTGACTAATTGGGGTATTCATTAACCATGGCACAGGTTGCACTGAACAGCTTGCAAAATGGGACTGAGGCAGCAGGGAACATTTTCCAGAAGGTCAGTAATAAAGTCTTGCCTAGGAACAGAGAGGAAAAGAGAAAGGAAGAAAGGGCAGGAGATTTGGGGTTGGGAAATCTTACATACATGGTACCATCTCTGGGACACGACACAGAGGTGCCTAGGTTCCATGTGACATAGAGAGCAAACACACAGGATCTAAAAAGCATTGCTGAAAAGCAGAAATGCAGTGAGCCTGGAACAGTTTGAGTAGTTAAACACGTAGGGAGAAGATGTGCCATGAACTAAAAAGTTTGTGTTAGTAATTTTCGCTCTTCTCAACCTACAGTAAATTTATTCCTCTTCCTTTAATTCACTTCCTTTTTTCATTTGTGGTGCAAATCAAGACAGACATTCTGCCCCCTCCAGTTCAAGGAAGCAACAAATAGCTGTGATCGCACTTTACAGCATGGATCTCAGTCCCAACCAGGAGAAATGAGGCAGTAAGAGGGGGAAATAATTTGATGCTAGTCAATATATCACAGTGCCTGCTCTTACGCAAGGAATTATGCTGTTCCTTACTCAGGCTTAAGTGACACCTGGGTCTCAGGTGCATACATTAAACATTACAGGTGCATAAAATCAGCAATAATTTCTTGATGTAAACAGGTGATGTGCTCTGCTGACACCTCACCGGGACTCACCTGCTTCACTTTCTCTTAGGCCTCCTGCTTAAAAGATGATTGTTCTAAATTCACTCAATTCACTAAAAAACCTATAAGCCCCATAAGCACTAACTATGCCAATGCCTGCCCTTCATACAACACTTTAGGGTACTACACTGGATAATTGTGGCTAAGCATATTCATGTATATATACATAATCACATTATTAATGTGCATACAACTGTTCTGCTTCTGAGTGGCAGAATTTAGATTATGCTAAATATAAGTCTCCCACTGTGTGATGGTGAATGAAGGAAAGTAATGAAGCTCATAATTCCGTGCAAATATAGGTATCCTTGGATACTGCTGACACAAATAGTTGAGATAATAAGAAAAGGAAGATATGGAGCTCAACATTGAGTTAAATTGTGACTGAAATACCAGAAGTGTATCTAATGAATTGGTCTGCCATTTCTTTATTGCTGGGGCCAGAACTATCCTCATAGTCATATGGCCAAATCCAATTAAAGCCTCATGATTAATTTGCTGCTTGTAGAAGGTGAGAAACTGTCAATGTAAAAAATGGGTGTGTTCTACTTTGCCACATGGCACACTTCCCAGAGGCACAGTCCTGACAGGATTGCCTCTCAAACAGAAGGGAGAGGGGCTCAGTGAAACACCTCATAGGAGCTGGAAACAAATTTTACACCTGCCTTCCCTATAACTCTGTATGTGCCACATTCTTTCAAAATAGTAACAGTTTATGACACAATTTCCAAAGTTATTAATTTATAGCCCAACATAGCCAATCCATTTCAATCTCTTGAATCTGGCTGGCATATTCCTACTTCAGGCTGGTCTAAAATCTGGACCACTTTTAAATTTGTTGATTTTTCTGCAGTAGCAATATAGTTTCTGTTCTAGTTTCAAGATTTATACTAGTGAATTAGACAAATAGGAGGGAGTAGAATTACTAGTTGTGAGCTGGACTGAAAGAGGTCACTTCTTTGATTAGTTAAAGTAGAGAAAGAAGTTGTATAATTTAAAACTTATAAGGTCACTTACAGCATAAATTCACTTTCTTTGGCATATTGAGAGGGAAACAAGCCAGATCCTTGTTGTAGTGGAGATGGAAGAGTATGAGAGACAAAATAAATCACTGGAGATGTCCTAAGGGTTCTTCTCTCACCTTGGAGAGCAGGTAACAACTTTTCTGAAGCAGTACTTGCCTTTAGGAAGGCACAAATTACAGTAATTTCATGATTATAAGCCGCACCGAGTATAAGCCGCACTCCTGGGTGTTGGCAACTTTTTGTTCTTTTGTCCATATATAAGCCGCACCTGATTATAAGCCGCATGTTACAATACAGGGTATGATAAAAGGTATCTATTCTATCACCATCTGTTGAGGGTGGGGGCAATGATCCTTATCTCTGCAGGAGA
>PYHW01009260.1:1697321-1709593 GCA_013186435.1 Turdus rufiventris | reverse complement strand
CATTTCAAAGAGAAGCTCCTGCCTTTCTCAGCAGACACCTGTCCTCCAAACTGAAACAGCAACTTTTCATTCTTTGTCCATATATAAGGTGCACCTGAATATAAGCCTCACTTTGGGTTCAGACCAAAATTTTAGTCAAAATGGTGTGGCTTATAATCGTGAAATTACTGTACATTACTCCAGAATAAATTCCAGGTTTGCTTGGAGTAGTTCTTAAACTTCTTGACCTCAGAGATCTCAGTACATTTTATGATGTTTCAGCAATGGCTGTGAAGTGGAGATAACTGGTGTCAAAGGGTTGGTGTGAACTGCATCTTAGTTTCTTGTGCAATCCACTCAGGTCTCAGGTCTCTATGCTGGAGCCATGACAAGGCAAAAACTTTGCTCCTTAACACAGGATCAAAGACTCGCAACAATATAAATCCTTGTGCTCACCCCAAAAGAACTCTCGAGTTTCACCATAGTATTGAATCATCTCAAAGCAGATATTAAATATTCTTGTAAATAATTTTCTTAATGTAAATCAAATAAGCTTCTCCTCAAGCCACGCTGCCTAAGAGTACTTGAAAATTACAGAAAACAACTTATTTTGAGGTTCAGGAAGGCTGGAAGCTTGACCCTTATATGTCAGTGGCTTTTAGGTTGATTCATATAAGCTGAGGAACTGACACAGGACGACATCAAGTTTTTCCCATTTTTCCTCCCTGTTATTCTATATAGAATATGCAGCATAGCCTACTGAGAGGGAACTGGCAGGATGCCTAGTAGCACCAATTAGAGCCAACAAGTTTCAGCTTCCATGCAAACTTTTAATTCTTGACCACATGAGAAGAGATCATCCCCTTCCTATCTTGAATGCCTGTTCAACAATGTTAGGTTGTTCTTTAGCACTGTTAGCACTGAATTTGGACAAGATGAAGGATTAAAATGGAAAATGGAAGTGTGTTGGGGTATATAATAATTTGAGTCGAAATTAGTATAGGAGACTTTTTTATCTACCTTCTGCTAGACCTTTGACCTACCTAATGTTGCCTGTAATCACTAACTAAGAGGTCATCCAGGCTTCCTGCATGTTATAGCCCCTCATAAAGGGCTATACATTAATCCAGCGCAGAGCCTGTACAAAACAGAGACTTGTGAACCCTTGTGCTGCAACCTGAGAGAACATTCATACAGATGTCCTTTGACAGAAATAGCTAGGAATGTCTGCTTTTCTTCAAGGTTAAAAAAAATGGCTGTGGGAGTATAAAGGCTCTGAAAAACCTTGAGGGAGCTTTTTGATTCTGCATTTTGCTGAGCAATAAAAGGCCAGTACTTACATGTCAATTATATTCTGCTGCACACCATGCCAGTTCACAGTGCTGTCAGATGAACAGATCATCAAAGCGCAGGCCTCGGTGATGGATGCTTTTAGTTTCTCTTCCTTGATGTGATGATAGATTTGTATCTGTACTGATAGGCATTGGTAGACATCTGTCTTTAGGGTTACGTATGCCGTTACTGCTGCAAGAAAATGAACAGGTGCTGACCTGAGGTCCACATGTCTGAACAGAGCATGAGATGCCACAGGACATGAGATGAGGAACTGCAGGCTGTGATGATAACAGTCAGAAGCTGACAAAAGCTACCCAGAGAGCTATGATATGGCTAGATTTTGCAGATGGTTAAGGGAAATTGTGTGACTGATTTCCAAATTTCAGAGTGTTAACTGAGGGAACCTTTCAGGGCAGCAGTGCCAAATCATGTCAAGGTGAACTAGGTAATGGTGTAAGAAGGACCAACTTCAGGTATGGAGATAGCAGAACTGTGACGAAAAGGTAAAAATTAATTCTGGACAGGCTGTTTATTTGGAAGGGATCTGGGACATCAAAGGTACAAAGGTAAAAAGGAAGATCAAGAAATAGGGAAAGAAATAATAACATATGGAGATGTTGCAGTTGGTGCTGTATTCCTCTCTAGTAGTCCTCTGCTTTGTCACAGCAGAATAAATAGGAGCAGAAAACCAAAGCAACTGTGCTGAATCCAGCACAGAGGTCCCACCTCAGTGGCTGCAGAATAATGAGGACAGGGCTGGCTGCTTCCCTGAAGGACTACCGGAGCGAGCAGCCAAGCATCCTGGTGTAGGGTGTTGCAGCATCCTGTGTAAGCCGGGGAATAATGAAATGACACAATCAAGAGAAAGAACGATTTTGAAGGGGGCAGTAAGGAAGAGAGGTTAATGATTGAAAAGAAGTAAGTGGCGATATTGAAGGGCATTAAAATTGAAAAAAAAATGCATATGAATTAAAGAAATTACAGTGATTCTGCATATAAATATATGCACACAGTTTAAAACTCATTTGGCCACTGACCAAATTTCAGAGAGGGAAGTATGATTTGTCCTACCTTCTGGAACTTGTATCTCTTGAAGTGTCTGTCTTTCAATCAAGAGGTTGCTTGATTTGATTCCCTTGCTGATGTTGTCTCCTAGCAGCCTGCTTTTAGTACTGATTGCTACATAGCAATCATAGCTGTTATTAACTGTTATGGGCATAAATAAAGCATGATGGATGAATTAACTGAAGAGTCATAAACAGGTACTGTCTTACAGGAGGTTTGGTATGGTTACTGAACTTTGCTTCAGTCAGACATATATCATATACATAGATACATGTGATTGCATAAATTGACATTTTCATGCTTTATTTTTTAACAAAGTAAGGGCTGAAAACGTCTTAGAGAAAGCATCTTTTTTTTTTTTTTTTTTTTTTGTGAATTAAGTATTTACTTATGTTTCCTATTGTTTCTGCTTACTTTCCTGTTAGATATACTTAACTATTGATTAAACTTTTTATTTTACTTTCATTTAGATATTCATAACTTGAATGTTCATATACAGGATATACAAATTATTTTTCTCTCCTATTTCTAAGATATCAACAATATGACCACACCTGCTTGTGTGGCTTTATTGCATCAGAAAATAATAGATGATGTTCAGATTGGTCTAGCTGATAGGAAATAAAGGCCCTTTGAACTGGAAATTGCCCACTGTACTCTGAATGCAGCCAAATGGATGAAGTGAGTGAATTTCCCTGGTACCTTTTCTGAAAGACTTCCCTTCTGTTAATTGGAGTATTGTGTTTACATTTCCATCTGTCTTCACAGAAGAACCTAAGTAATTGTTAATTACATACAGAAAGAGGTCCAAGACAAGAGTAACTGTGTATAACAGCTTTTGAAAGGGCAAGAGTGAGTTTGGGAGACAATCTTTAACAAGCAGCAACAAGAATCAGTGATAGTAGTTATTATAATCTGGTTCAAGACACCCAGGAAAATAAAACTCTTCTAAAATTTATTCCATCAGTTTTACCAATAAGACACTTCTTCTTTAGAGGGAGAAGACCCACAACCCCGCACAATCCAAAACACAAAAAAAGTCCTATTTCTATAGTAAGCTGAGATTTTGCAGAGCATCATTTCCCACCTCTTATAGGTTTCAGCCAGGTAATGTATGTGAACACATGATAACAATGTCAGCCTTCTGTTGAAAATACTCACCGAATATTTTCCTTCATTTATAATGAACTTGCAATGTTTTCTTTGAGGTCTATTTCTCTCTGGCAAATATGATTGAAATTCACCAGTGAAGGTTAGAGAAAGTGTGCAAGTGGAACAAGCTACTCAATCAAATAAGTCTCATTTACTTTGAAAAGTAGGTTTTATGATGATTTTCTTAATTGTGGTAATAATTGGTAGTAAGATGCTTGAGCATGGCTGCACATATGCTGCTCTATAATATCTCAGGGCACTGCTAAAAATATTCTAGTACTGCATATAATGCCACTAATCTAGCTTTTTGTGCTCTAGCCCACCTATACAAATTTCAGGGGCTGACTGCTCTGCTTTCATTTCTCTGACTCTCCAAGGGGTTATGAAGAAAATCATTAAAGCTGGAGCTTTGTCACTTATTGGCTCTGAAACTTACTTATCTATGCAGAAGAGAAATTACACTAGCTCGCTTATTTCATCATGACATCAGCAGCCTTCTTTCATTTCAGAGCCTATTTCTCAGGCTCTGCAGACTGTGAATTACAGCATTCTGAGAATCATGTGAATAAAAAACTTCTCTTCATGTTCATACCTGGCATCTGAGATTGCAGCATAAAGAAAATGAGGGTAAAATTGCAAAGGATTTCTGGTCTTGAAAATTTTGTTCAGGCCTCAGAAACTGAAGCTGTTTGAGCTCCTGTTAATAAGAAGCCATTTATTTCACTGTCAGACTACATTCCATGGAGAAAAAGTTTTGTTTTAGGAGCAGACTCTTCTTTACGTACCATTAAGCAGTAAGCAATCACACAAAGGGACTTTTTCTCTTAGAGAGAAATGTTAGCAAAATAATTGTGCAGGATGCTGCTTCAGAAGGTCAGTCTATATTCATTGCATGCACTCCCTTTCTCCTCAGAGCCAGTGAGCTCCTAGCAGCATGAACTCTGAGGCTGTATTATAAAGATTCCTGCCCTCTTCATCTGTGAGCCTCTTGTTCAGCAAAACTCTCAGTGGACATTCAATGAAATAAATCCTATATTTTATGTCTATAGTTCCTATTAGAAATATTTTTTTTCCCAGTAGAGGTAGGAAAAAAGAACCTCTTCATAATTTTGCTGGGTTAATTCATTCCTCACGAAGTTTTCTTTTTTTGCCTAAGCATACTGCTGAGCTCTCAAATAGGGACATAAGTGAGGTCAGCTTTTTGCACCAGGCCTTGAATAGCCTGCCCTGTGCACAAGAGGCTTTACAATCCATTACCATTTTACTCATTTAGTCAACATAGCTTGAAAAAATGACTATCAGGTGGTAATCCCAGCTTGGAACACATAGGCAGCAGAAAGCTGAGCAAAATATTACTAAACAAATAATGTTTTGCCTGTTAGTGTTTAGGGAAATGCAGCAAAAAGCATATAGCTCTGGGCTGCTCCACTCATTCTCTTGGAGGCTGGAGTAATTTTTGCAAATTGCTACTGGGAACATGGTGCAGGGGCATCTAAATTTCCCAAGTGAGTTCTTTTTTCCACAGCATAGGTCAAGTGACTCAACTTATTTAGAGTAGTTTTATTTTACTGTTATATATTTTTTTTTTTTACACACCAGAGATCATCTCACAAGACAGCAGAAGTCTTCTTTATATTTTCTCTTCATAAGAAATTTTACATGAAGAAAGCCATCAGCACCTGAGAGCTGTACCTGCACTATTGTCCGATACTGCACTTGTCAAACCCAGCCAAGGTGCTGAGGGAAATATCTTAAACTAAAGGATTTTCAGTGAAGCCTTTTTTTGTTCAAACAGTGAGTTATGGGGGTACTTTTTCCAGTAAGACAACTATTTTATAATGAAATTGCTATCATGACTTCTTATAGGTGGAAGGAGAAGGCATAGATTATTCCCTGCTGTAATGAATTTGTAATCCGAGACCCTGACCCAAAGCTCATTAAAACCTAAAGCAAAACCTACACTTCTTAAAAGGAAGCAGGATTGCCTCACTAGCAGAGGAGCAAACAATTTTTTTCTTGAATGATCTCTTTAATTAGAAAAATCCAATTTGAGGATTGCCAAACCTGTACTGTATTTGATGAATTCTTTTTAACAAGACAGGAAAATGAAAATAATATTTTAAAACCCCAGAAATCAAAGAGCTGCCCTTTCTCCCACTCTCTTTCCCCTCCCCCCTTTAAAATAGCCCACCTTATTTTAAGAGCATAATATCTATGTGCTTATTTGAAATTTATCAGTTTGTGATCTTATTATGATTTCAGCTCTCTGAATACATAATAAGTTTGATCAAAATTGTAGTTTTACAATGGAGGTGGGCATTCCTTATTAAATGGATGCAAAGCCAATTCTAGCAATTTTCTCCCCTTGGTTAAAAATAAAAATAACTTGTTTTCTTGTGCCTAGTCAAAGCTAAAGGAGATAATATTGGGAGTTACTTCCCTATCATAGACAACTGATTTCTAGTCTATAATAAAAAAAAATGAGATGAAGCAAGAATGAAAATATAGTTACAAAGAACTGCAATTGTGTCTGAAAAGTATGAACACATAGGACATGTTTTAGCAAAACCTAATATTCAGATTTGACTGGCTGCTACTGCAGTAGTACAGCAAAACAATGGTGAAAACTTCACATAACCTGATAACAATCAGGTGGATTTTTTTTTTTTTTTAAATTTTATTTTTTACAAAAAGAAATATCAGAATGTCTTCAGGTTTTATGGTTTTGGTCAAATGTGGAAAATAATGGGAGAGCTTGATAAATGGCAAAATTATTAAATATAATAACTACAGAAAACCTGCTCTGCCATCTTTTAATTCGCACAAGTTTTTTTGGATCCCTTTTATGCAATAGACACATGTGTACACAATCCAAATCACTCTCACTGTGAGACTTATTTTAAAAACCTCATTGTGAAATTGAACTTGAACAAAGAAATAATACAGTTCATTAAAGAACTCATCTGTGTACCAGTCTTGTTATTAAGCAAAACAATCAGTTTAATTTTTTTTTTAATTTACAAAACCATTTTGGGATAATCAGAAAATTGAACATTGCATACCACACTGCCATATGTACATTTTAAGATAATTAGATGTTCAATATCCAGGATTCCCAGGAAGAGCAATAGCTACCAGCCTTATTCTGTTTTGAAACTCAAAACCCCTGATTGCATTTTCATTACTTTTTCTAACAACTTGAGTTTTTCTGTCTCTCCTCCTGGTCCTTTTCTACACCAGCATGATTTTGGATGTGTGTGGCAATTTATGTTTGTTGTTTTTTGAATGCAGGTTATATGAAAAAGATGCAAAAACACTGGGAATATCTTCCAGACTTGTTTGTGCTGCTCCAGAGAGCAAGGAACTGAGTGGTGAGACCTCTCTGCATTCTGCTTAATTATATTATTTTAGTGTCTATGGATTCTAAGTGTAAACAAAAGGTTGTTTAAAGTGAAACACTGTACAAAAAGAAATAAACATTTCATGCTAAAGAAATAATGTAAAACCTGCCACAAAGTTCAACTACCCCAAATATCTGATTCAGGAGGCTGTGCATCACAGCAAACTACACTTAAAAAATACTGCGGTTCTGCTAAAGTCATTGTAGTCACTGATCTACGTTAGATGAAGAGCTCAATAGGGTGTATAAAACTTCATTGTGTAACACTACAGGAAGCATTATGCTTTTCCTTTTGTTGAGTGTTTTTATTTTTCCTCTTTTTCTTCAGGCCACCCTGGGAATTCAGCCAATGAAGTTTGATTCCCCTACATTTGCCACTCGTTTGCTGGTTCTAAGTTTAATGCCCAGAGCTGCATGGCAGAATAATTGATGAAAACCATGGGTTTTACTGAGTATGCACACCTTCCTGCTATGTGACCCCCCTCCCACCTCTGCCTGTGCAGACAGATGTGTGGATTGCTGCTTCTTCAGTCTGACCCTTTCTGCCTGATGCAGCCAGATTAAGCCATGATGCCAAAGGAGATGCAAAGCACAAAATAGGTACGAATAAATACATAAGAAGAAAAACAAAACAAAACAAAACAAAACTGCACTGCTAATCTCTTTTCAAGGGCAAAACCCTTTCCAGAAGCAAAATTCCACATCTTGTGTACTGCCACCAGCAAATCATTATGGGAGTCATATATCACCTGGATAAATCTGGCTGTGCCTGTCATCCAAAAGAAAACGGGGGACGTTTACCTTCTGTGTTCCAAGATCTCCTTCTTCCAGTTCAGAGGGTGTGCAGGAAACTGCTGGAGGATTTGAAGTAGGAGCTTTCATGACACCTCCATCCAACTGAACTGCCAGAAAGTTTGATCTGTCATGGCATTCCAGAAGATTTTGTACACTCAGCGCTGTCCTCACTTGAAAGTTAGAGTTCACCGAGAAGAATATCTTCCTTCTCACCACAAGCATGACATTTTTCTTATTTTTCTGTCCTAGCCTTTAACATCTTTACCTCATAACAGCATTCCTTACTGTGCTTTCCAAAAGGTTTTATCAGAATTAAATATTTTTACAACAGAAAAACACTGATGAACTATTTAACTACTTAACTGAGAGTTGCTTGAAAAAAGTTACAAATTTTCCTTACCCAAAACATTCTACTGCAAAGCAGTTCAGCACTAAGCTGTGCTTTACTGCAGTGCAGCACTGTCCCTTGAAAGCTGTGGTCAGGCAGTTCAGTCTGATGTGCTGATAGTTTGCAGGTCCCAAATTTCCTGTATAAACTGTGCCTCCTCTGGGGTCTGTAAGTTCTCCTCTGGACAAGCCACAGAATTCACGATGGGAAGCAGAAGATTGTGGCTCACAGTAATTAACATAATAAAACAAAAGTGCCGGTCTCATCAGACACTGACACAATAGCCATAGGGATCTTAGTATTGAGCTGACCTGACACAAAAGATTTAGTATCAGCTTAAAAATCAAAGTGTTCTGCCCTTTTTGTAGTCTTTTTGCTTGCTTGTTTCCATAAAAGAGTTTGAAATGCACATTCATTTTTTCAGGATCTTAGCAAATGATAAGTATTGATAAAAATAAAAGAGAACTGAATAAACTTAATACTTTTCTTTTAAGAGTGTCTACCTTTTTTAGTGGTTTATATAGAGCTATAAGCTCTCAGAGAGAAGCTGTTTCATTATTATTTGTCTAAGGAACAAGATGTAGTGAAAGTGTTAAAAAAAACCCAAATTCCATGCAAATTGATGACAAACACATTGACAAACACACACACATAGGTCCTGGGGTTTGCCAGCTCCTGTAACATCTACAGGAGTCTGGATTTAAACTCCCTCTGGAGAGATCCCATCTGGTTCTGAAATACAGGCAGTACTAATATCAGCCAAAAGTGAAACTCTCCTTAAGATTCTAGGATTAAAAGATGAAGGATGACTACAGAGAAAAAGAGTTTCACCTTGATGCCAAATACAAAACAACATTTACCATTTGGAAAGAAAACAGGAAAACAAAATATTAATTTAGTATTGTGTTTTGGTCCCAACAAGAATTCCACTGCTACTTTAACTAGCTAATGTATACTTTCAATAAAGTCCTTTGACGCATAAACTAACTCATTTAAAGAGAAAAAAATAATCAATAACTCCAAGTTCCTATGTGCTTTTACTTTAGTCTCTCTAAGTGCATATTTTGACTACACCACTGGTAAAGAGTACCAATATAACATATAGGGGGAATTGTGGAAAAAAAATTGGAACCTTTTGAGTGTGAAGGAGATGGGAACAGAGGGGAATAGGGGTCAAATCATGACCCTCTACCACTTTTAAAAGAAATTGCATTCTCTAGCTGCCAAAATAAATGAACTTTACAGAAATAAAAATGTGCTCCGGATCAGATTTGGACTTAGAAAGTGGCATGAAAACAGGTTAAAATTGAACATACATTGAAAATCTAGGCCCTGGTATTAAGTATTAGATGTCTTAGCATTCACTGTAAGTTTACATCTATAAAGCATTGCAAAGGTTTTATAAAGAAGACAATAATTACACTAAATTCAGATTGATCATTTTGTTTGTCTAGAAAGCTAATTCAGAGAGACCATGTCATTATCTCACGTGCCTCCTTCATTAATGTTGGTTATTTGTGATTTACTGGCTACTTGAGGAATCCAGGATTCGGAAAAAACCTTACTATTTCCTGAACCCTCAAGCTTTATAAGCCCAGTATAAGACAATGCATGATAGTTCGCCAAAAACCCAAATACGAAAACAAGAATACAAAAAAAAAAAAAAAGGTGTGGCAACATGTGCCGAAATGGTCCACAGTACCTTCTGCTTATTCTGCTTATTAACAAGTCCACCATCATCAAGGTTCTGGTAAATAAACTGAAGAAATCTTCAGGAAAAAACAAGGTGGTTCTGCAAGTTCTGATGGGGGATTCCACTTTGGCACACAAGCACAGTCTGAATTTATAGATGAAAAGATCTACATAAGCACTGTATGTGAGCAACTCTTCATTATGTATAGGTTTCCTACCAAAAATCCTGTTCTCTGACACATATTTTTTATAGTCTAATGCCTGCAACCCTGTTCCCCACCTGATTGTCTGCTAGAGGCTCTGTGGAGGATTCTGCCTACCAGAGAGAGAAGAAAATTTGTGTAAAACAAGTAATGTTTGCTTCCTACCAGAGAGAGAAGAAAACTCGTGTAAAAGAAGTCATGTTTGCTTGCTGACTGCAAAATACGACCTCTGTGGCTAAGACTCCAGACAAACATAAGTACTGATGGGAAGACATTTACAGCTGAAATGTGACTGAGGTACTCAGAAGACTTCAAAGTTGGTGCTTCCCTGGGCTCTGTGATATAAAAATCCTCAGTACTCAGAAGGAGATTCAAAAACATGCAAGGACAAATCCCAGGCAGAAGAAATGCCAAAAAGCTTTATCAGTTTCCACAAATTATAAGTGCGCTCACTGTCATATGCTAATGTGATTAAGTGTGCCAGTGGTGAAACTCTTCAGATCTTCAGAAGAGGTAGTGGAGCTGAAACAGCAAGGACAAAATTCAGCACTGTACCCAGAAAGTGAGACAAAAGCAGTTTACTGAGAACCCCTTGCTGAATGCAAAGGTCTAAAGTCACTTTTGTGCCATGAGTCAGTCACAATACAGAGTGAGAGAGTGGAAGAGAGACACCCAGGGTAGGGGACATTTCAGCAACCTGCTTGTGATTTGTAGCCCTAGCTCAACCACCTGCCTCCTACTGTGGCACAGTTCTGTTTACTGCAGATGTTATCCTGTATTGGTCCAATCTGCAGAGACATTTCAAGCACCTTAAATGAGGGTTTTGCCTGTGCTTTCATAAAACGTCCTGCAAGGCAGCAGCAGGCTCTTGGATTCTGCTGTGGGCTGAGTCCTGCCTCAGCTGTACCTCCCAAGTGGTCTCTTTTGGGATTACAGTCACTCCTCAGAGTTTCAGCAGACTCTTTTCCCAGTTTTCCCTAGCCTTCCCTCACCTCTGTGCTTCTTTGCCCCTGGGGAAGTGAAGGTAGTGGGCCCAGTATTAATGAGACACAGGCAAGTCCATGACATAGACATTTTTATAAGGGCTTTCTTGATGGTTGAACTCCTTGAGGATGCATATCTGTCTGCTCATAATCCTTAGCCATTTCAGATTATTATCTAATGATTGGGTTTGCTTTTTCAGTTTTGGTTTAGTTTGATGTCTTTTGTTTCTTCCCCCCCACCGCCCCTCAGATGGTGTGTTGACGTTTTTTCCTTTCTTTCTGCCTTTTCTGTCTCTCTTTCATTAGTCAGACCCTTACCTGCTTTCCTGTCATGTATTTAATCTCATTGTCTTAAAAATGGCATGCCAAAGTATTCATGAAGTCTGCAAGTGCCAGTTTCTTAGATCACTGGTAGCTTCACAGACTGTGAACAAAAGGGCTAATGTATCTCATAACGGTTCCTGATTCAGTTTCACTGTATAAAATCAGCCTCTGTCCACTTGCAACACAGGAGATAACCACTTCATAACTTTATTTATTGGTACATAACAAAGCTCTGTCTTGAAGGAAAGCTACAGAAATAACTAGGAGAGAGTAGAGAGAATTATAAGTCCTGATGTTCTGTTCTCAGCCCGATAGAGTGATCCCACATTCCTTTCCCTGCACAAGATCTACACTCAAGGAAGACAGTGCTAAGACTGACTTACAGAAGGTGACAGACTGACAAGCTGACTGTTTTGGCAGGTTTTGCTAAGTCTACAAGTACCTGATACACCCAGCTGCATCAAAACCCAACCAAGGCAGAGAAACTCTGTTACCATTCCAGGTGAAACTTCCCCAAATATTTGGAAGTGTAAATGCAACTCTTCTGACTGTGAGTTTTAGTTACCTGTATAATTAGGTATGCTTATTAAGAAATATCTAGAATCAGCAGAACTGAATTTTATAGGCAAATAAGCAAATGACTGTGGACCAAAACAAGCAAGAGCCTGAACAGCTGCAACATAATACTACCATTTATATAACCCAAAATAATTAAAAGAAAAAAAAAAAAAGTAATCAAATTTAAATGCATTAACCACACTTTGTTTAATTATTTGACCATTTCAATAAATTGGGAGGCAATAAATTGGGAAGTCACTTGGGTTGATCACAAGAACCTGGTGAAGTGTTATTTTCAGAAATTGAGAATTTACAGTAATTTCACGACCATAAGGCGCACCGGACTATAAGGCGCACCTGCCGGCAGCCAGCAAAATTCACAACATGTAGATCAGATA
>PYHW01009260.1:1682723-1695865 GCA_013186435.1 Turdus rufiventris | reverse complement strand
AAGCTCAGTTTGGCTGCCCAGGTATTCTAAAGGACCTCATGTCCATGTGAATATTATTTTAAAATCATTAATATGCAATACCTAGAGATCCCTTTTTATGCAGGATATTTCAGTGTTGACAAATGCTGACATTATGTACGGATTATTTTGCCTCCTAAGCATGTGTGGATGATTAGAACATCTACCATAGGCTTTTATGTAACCAAACACTAGTTGTATTTCTGTTTACTCTTTCCTTCAAATTATGGCTTGTTTAATCTTGTGAAATAAAGGAAAAGGTTATATTTAAAGAGAAATATTTGCTGGATTCACATGGATACAATGATACAACTCAGTGATTTTTTTTTTTTAAATTTAAATTTTTCGCACTTAATACTTAACCAAGATTTGTTATTGTGCATCTTTCAATGGATTCCAGATCTTTCCATAGCTACATCACTATGATTTTGTCTTCTAAACAGTTATAAAGATTGAGTTCCTTAATTTAAACAGCTTTTTCTTTCTTTCAATCTTTAGCCTAATGATTAGATTTTTAAGTAGGCTTCTTTTTAAAAAACATTATTTTTGTGCTACAGAAAAATTTGTAGCATGTGCTACACCAGAACAGATCTTAGCAAAGCTATAATACACATAATATCACTATATAATATTATAATTTGATGGTCTCTGTTAGGCTGCAGACAGTCAGAAAAACATTAGAGAGGAATTTGTTTTTGAAAGGTGAAAGTATTTAATCTTCATGAAGAGATGTGCAATAACTCAGCCATCCCATCTCTTATGCAAGAAGAAGCAAGGAATTCTCTCATGCAGAAATCCCTTCCAAATTTGCTTTGGAGACTGCCTAGTGCCTCATGGCACTCTGGAAGCCTTGTTAAAATTCCAACTACTTAAAAAACAAGTTAATTGAATCTGAAGTCAGTTAAGTCTTCTAGTGGCCTGTCCCAAATGAGAAATAATGAGATTTTCTGAAATTAGCAGATGAAGCTGTCTGTTCTGTGAAACTTCAGGCTCAGTATTCACTTAAATATTCACCTCGTCTACAAATGCTGTGTCATCAGGAGCCATATTTTCCCTAAGAAGGAAGCAGGAAAGAAGAGTAGGAGTTAAAAGATAACATAGGAAAAAATATTTTCTGTGTTTTAAAGTATCCCTTTAATGTACTGAGAGAGTCTTTTTTCCTTAACTATTCAGTACATACAAGAGAAAAATCACCTGAAGACAATGTCACACTTGTGACATTAGTGAGACTTTTGCCATTGATTTCACTTGCACTAGAATCTCGCCTTGATGAGCAACCACCTTTACTTTCTTTTTATTTTACTCTTAGAAAATTATTTGATGAAAGAAAATTTTGAAATTGTTTGGACAATGGAACTGTAGATTTCATTCTAAAATGCTTAAGATTTCAATCATTGATAGGATAGAAAATTTCACTGTCAAATATGTTTCACAAAATTTCTTCTATTAATTTCATTTTGCTGCAGTCAATAAGTGTCACACTACCATATTAAACCAACCAGCAGATGTTACACAGAATGGCTTCGGAGAAAAGCAGTCAATATCTTTAACCCCCAGGGGTATTATTGCTTTTAGGGAGACGTGGTACTACTTGTACTAAATAATATGTCTTTATTTAAAATTTAAGTGGTTAACAGCAATTTTACAAAACACAGTCTTAGTACAGCTTTACTGAGTTATTTTTTACTATTGAATTTTCTCTAGGACTTAACTAAATGAATTATCCAAAAAGCTTATGTGTGAAAGGAAATTATTCTCAAAATTGTGTCAATAATCCCATGGCAAAAATTCTTCATTACAAGGATCATGATAAACAGTCTCTAAAATTGTCATATAAGTTTCAACCACTTCATTTTTCAATGTAGGAATATATATTAAAATCTTATCTGTCTGAAATATATGATTAATTCAGGTACTGACATTCAGGTCCTTTCAAAAAAAAAGGTAAATGGAATTTGAATGTGATGGAGACCTTGAGCTTTCCTCCCTACAATCAATCTGCTACAAAAAGCCTTTGTGAGAGTTTCAAATAGCACCATTACACACTGCAAATGCCAAGTTTCAATTTCACAGGTTACCCCTGTCACACAAAGCTGTGCCTTCATGTATGTCTCCCAACATGTGCATACACATGCACCATGATGAACCTTATCATATTACAAGGAGGATTTCCAAAATGGATTGACAATTTAAGGTATCCAGAGGCTTTTGTAGCACAGGCTTTCATAGGAATCATGACCCTCTAAAAGATATTCAGATCTGACACAGCAAATTTGAGCATAAAAGCATAAAACTCTACCATTGAAAGCAAAGAAGCTTCATTTTTGTCTTTTACAGGTCTGAAATTAGAGACAAAGGTATGCCACTCTCTCTGTCCAAAAGATGGAAATGCTTTCAGATACCTTTGCAAATGGAGAAATTTGTACTTTGGTCAAAGACATACATGGACAATGCAGGTTATGCCCTTTAATTTTCAGAGGAATACTTCAGAAGAAGCTGAGGTTTTGATGAAGCTGGACATAAATGCTTGATACTTGCATAATGTTCCAGTGTTTCAGCTTGATTCAATTCCATGATTACCCTATTTTGTATCTTTTCAGTCAAGAGGATTAAGAACTATTCTGCCAATTATCCATGACTATTGGAGTTTTCTGCCTGCCTCTTTGTCATGGTTTGACACTGGCCCAATTCCAGGCACACACAAAAGTTGCTCGCTCACCATGCCCTGTACAGCTCAGCAGAGGAGAGGGAAAAATAACTAATGAAGGTTCATGAGTTGAGATAATGACTGGGAGAAAACAGTCCAAGGGTAAAACAGGCTCAACTTAAAGTTGCAGAGTGAATTTATCACTAAATAAATAGCGTCAGGGGAGGATAATGAGAAAGAAAATAAGGCCTTAAATTTTTTTTTTCCCCCAGCCCCTCCCTCCTTCCCACTGACAGCACAGGGAGACAGGGGGTGAGGGTTTTGGTCAGTTCATCACCCAAGGTTTTCTTCTGTTGCTCAGGGAGAGGAGACCTTGCTGCACCATGGGGTCCCTCCCATGGGAGACAGTTCTCTGTGAATTTCTCCAGCATGGCTCCAAATCTCAGGAGCAGCAGTCCTCCAAAAGCTGCTGCAATGTGAATCTCCCCCACGGGCAGACAGTCCTCCCAAAACTGCTGTGGTGTGGGTCACTCTTCCATGGGGTGCAGTCTACCAAGGACAGGTTGCTCCTGCCTGGCAGCTGGGCCTCTCTCTCCATGGGTCTCCCACAGGGTCACAGCCTCCTCCAGGCATCTACCTGCTCCAGCATGGGGTTCCTCCATGGGTTACAGGTGGATCTCTGCATCCCCCATGGATCCCCATGGGCTGTGGGTGGATCTCTGCATCCCCCATGGATCCCCATGGGCTGTGAGTGGATCTCTTCATCCCCCATGGATCCCCAAGGGCTGTGAGTGGATCTCTGCATCCCCCATGGATCCCCATGGGCTGCAGGGGCACAGCTGCCTCACCATGGTCTGTCTGTACCACAGGCTGCAGGGGAATCTCAGCTCCAGTCCCTGGAGCAGCTCCTGCCCCTCCTTCTCCACTGACCTTGGTGTCTCCATGTTGTTTCCCTCACATGTTCTCACCTCTTTCTCATCTCTGGACACAAGAAAAATCTTTGTTTTGGTTTTCTTATCAAATCTGTTATCTCAGAGGCATTACCAAAGTCTATAACTGGCCCAGGCTTGCCCAGTGGCATGTCCATCCTCAAATCCATCAGGGATTGGCTCTGTTGGACATGGTGGAAGCTTCCAGCAGATTCTCACAGAAGCCACCTCTGTGGCTCCCCTGCTATCAAAACCCAGGTTGTGCAAAACCAATACACTTTTTCTGTCACTAATTTAGGTTAAGTTTTCTGAATAAGAGATAATGCCTCAGACTTGCTTCTGAGATGGAAGGGATAAGATATTTAAAGTTTATCTTGACCCTTCAAGTGCTATAGTAATCCACTCTAATGCATCCTTGAGGGTTCTGATTGCTTCATTTCTTTTGTAACTTAAGTGGTACTATATTACCTAATGAAAGTAATTTTATCTAACTTTTCTCTGTTACCAAAAGTCAAAGAACACTAGACAAAGTAAAAAATGGTAAGAAAAAGGTAGACAGACATTTTCCACAAACAGGCTTGCATTCTCTTTGGAGACTGGATAATATTCTTGTGGGTCTCCTCTACAACCTTATAATAGCTGACTAATGTACCCAAATAGTCTGTACTTGTTGCTTGAACAATAGAGAAAAATGAAGAAAGAAAAGCAGAACAAATATGTAGCATGAGTAGTGAACTAACCCTGTTATTTTAATAATTCCCTCTTGACATATTTACATTTGGAAAGAAGTAGATTAGAGTAGTCATGGGATAGCTATTTAAAAACAAAAATAAACCCAACAGAAACAAACAAACCACAAAAAACCCCAGAAAGAACCCCCAAATCCAAATGATGAACAAGTTTGCAGTGGTAGAAGCAGGAATTAAGACAAAGCCATAGTCTTTTAATCCCTGAACTCTTGACTGTACCATGTAGGCTGGGGAAAGGATTGCCCTTTAAGAGGATATTTGAAACAGAAAAAAGGAAAAAAATTTCAATATCAAATGCGTATGCAAATTAAAAAGTATTGGTGACTCGAGAGGAATGTGCCATTGTTTTGTGAAAAATATGAGTAAAAGAGAATTGTTCTGTCAAGGTCATGGAGTTAGTAAGGGATTGAAACAGATGAGACTTCAGCATGAATTTTCATGCTGAGGATGAATATTAATTCACTTCCTCACTTCCTAGATAAGTCCTAGGATTCAAGGTGGAATTGTTTTTCAAATGGACAGTGCCATCAGTGACTGCACAAAAGTTTCTTTTTGTTCACATTCTGCACTGGAAATGGTAGGAAAGACCAATGCTTGGATGTGGACCAGCATTTCTAAAACTGAGGAAAGGTCCAGGGTTTCCCAAATGAGTGATACGCAGAAGTATTTAGAGGTCTTACCTCCAGAGACACTTGGAATACAGATGCAAGTGACTGCAAGCAGCATTATTGAAAATCTTCCTTCACTACATGATGTGAAGAGTGGAATGCCAGGGTTTGTCACAAACCACAGAAAAATCCTTTCACTTTTCTGCTCCAATATATTTTTCACCTCTTTCCTTGTTTAAGCACTTAGACTAAAATTTTCATAGTATAAACTGTCATGTTTTCATGCATGTGTGCACACACTTGTCAAATATTACCTAGGTTTCAATTAATTTCTGTTATGTGAAATAACATTTACACACTCTTCACAGGGAACAGTTTTATATGCTTTGCAGACACTGGCATCTCAGTGACACATATGAGACTTTTTACAACACTGCAATAGTACTGAACTAGCAGGGCTACCACATATGGTCAGCGAAAATGTGGATTCGAGGAAGGATTTATAGATTCCATTGACCTGGAATTCATTGTGTCTAGATTATAAATTATGTTAGTCCTGAAGTAATGTTAATATATCAGGTGTTCAATGTCATCATGGACTTTTCAGACAAAAAGAGGAGAAAATAGAAAGTAAATTAACTCCCAGAAGAAGGACAGTAATGTTGTGGAGGACTGGTGCTGTAAAACATATGAATGTGTCCACATGACTTTTCCCAGCCAGTTTTTTGTACCAATGCCACTGCACATGTGAATGCAGCACACACACTGGCATGTTTGTGACAGCCTCTCCACCAAAGTGATGTGCTGCAGAAAGCACTGTGTCTGCATGACAACTGAGAAACAATCTGTGGCTCGTGGTGTTGTCTTTGTCAGGGAAAACCACACTGTTTCAGCAAAGCATCAAAATTATTTTGCCAGTAAGGCCAAAAAAACCCCCAACAAACCAGTTAAAAAGTGGTTCTAATAATCCTTTCCATTTATATTGGGTTAGAAGACAGCAGGTACTTTTTTATGAAGGGCAGGAAGAGTTTAAATATGTATTTTTGAGCCTTGTGAGACTGTGAGTCCTCTTAGTAGACTGTTGATTGAAATTAAATGGTTTAGGAAAAGAGAGGAGCTGGGGTATCCAATATACGAATTCATTCATGGATGCAGCTTACTCCAGAGTCTGAGAGATTAAGGTAAGCACTAAGAAATCTGCTTGTTCAGTCTGGCAGACTGCTGTCTCATTATCATATTTCTGCTAGAGTTCCTAAAGGGCAGGTGCCTGTTTCACAATTAAAAAAATGCCCAATTGCCTTTGTAGAACAAAGATTTAGCAACTATAATAGGATAACTTTTCAGTCTTGGAAGGCCAAGTTGCTTGTGGAGGGAGTGGGGGACCATAAAAATTTGGCTTCTGGAGGAGGAGGGAAAGAAGCAGCCTGTTTTCAATGCACAATGTATATTTTACTACTATGTAACAGCTGATGAATTGTACTTTAGCATAGCAGGTGGGGCCTATCCAAAATGCCTTTGTCACAGGGGGAAGACCAGACAAAAGTAACACTTAAGTCAGTGAGACCTTGTCTGTATCTGCCCATCTCTTGGGGACCAATCCACACACAGAAGAATGCAGAATTGTGCCTCTGTAGAGAAAAAAGCTCCCTGCATCCTGAAGATGTGGGATGGTCAGAGCAAGGACCAGGGCACCTAAGACCACATCAGGGAGGGGAAGGTGGGGCACCAGCCTGGGCTGGGGTGACCATGATGTCAGTGAACATCATGGAATAGAGGTATAAACTCCAGACTGAAATTTCTAACTCCCCACTGCAGCACTCCCACTTAAATAAATTGTAAATTTAGCAGGTGGTCCTTTCAGTGGTCTCAGGTACCTCAGCTGTAATCTCCATAGTGAAATTCTGTCTGAAAAGTAATACTGTGGGATTAGTGCTGAAAAGATGTATTTTTATTCTGGAGACTGCAAAACAGTGGGAGAACCTTACAGAGTGACTGGAAATGGATCTCATTTGAAGGAAGGATAGTTCTGATAGAAAAGCAAAATCTGCTGTTGAAAGAGGGTATTACAAAAAATATGAGTTCACTTTGCCAGTCTGAAATTTACCTACTTCATTCTTGGAAGCTTGCTCATAAACCTCAGAAAACTCAGATTATTGGGTGTCAAAATAAACAATTGGTCGGTTATTGGGAGTCACAGATGGGAAGCAAGTATTTAATGTGCCATTTATTTTTTATGGATGCGTATAAGTTTAAAAACAAACGGTCTTGATTTTTTTAGCAAATAAATTACTATCTTTAAGCTTCCCTCTTTTATATTTACATTTATTTGCAGAACATTTAATCTTTCTGAATATTTCTCATTTCCTCTTTAAAATACTTATGGTTTTGACAAATGCTCATAGATTATCTTACAAAAATATCATTTATCAAAGTAATTAAGGCAGATATTTTGCTAAAAAGATACATAGAGGGATTACATTTATAATTAGGTGGAGATAATCTCTCAGAGAAAATGAGAACATTATATAGTGCTGAAAGGAGATTATTTTATAAATACTGAGTTGAAGACAAAATCAAACGAGATATTAGTGACTAAAAAGTGAGTTTCATAGAAGTTTTACATAATCCTCTGTGAAATTAAGCAGAAAACATGGAAGAAGCATTCAGCTGCTAAGACTTTTTTTATGAATGTTTAATGTACAGATATAAAATAGCTGGCATCTGTTTTCCTATAGTTTAAAACTGCAATACTTATCTCAGATCCATTTCTAAGAATAGAACCCCCCCATGATATAGCTAAGACAAATTAATATGAGAATTATTAATTTTTATTGAAAGACCAAGAAATTTGAAGTTAAAATTTCCAACTTCTGTTATTTGAAATTTGAAGTTAAAATTTCCAACTTCTGTTATTTAGAAAGGAAGATATGCAGCAGTAAATTTCACTCTCAAAACATTCCTGTGCAGAAATTGTCTACCGCTGCAGGCATTATATAACTTAAAAAAACAACTTGGAAAGAAATGTAAATTGACCTTTGTAATCAGATATCAAAGCTTGCTTTACAAATTCTGAATTCAGTAACATGGACAAATATGTCATGCCTCACTCTGAGCTGATGGCACTACAAATACCTGAGCTGCAGACCAGCTGCATTTTCACATCCACTGGTCTTCCAACAGAGCCCTGTGGGTAGTAGGCATTTTTCAATCATTATCCCAGTTGGATTCTTGGAAAAAAATAATTTTAACAGACTACTATAAGCAGATCTCTTCTATTCACTTGTGTTTTAAACATGATAATATATACTGTGAGGCCTTGTGTAAAATTAAGTCTCATCATTAGCATTATCCTAATTTCTCTAGTGTCAAAATAACAGTGGGTGCTGTTGGAAATGTTTGGTGAGTTCTGCAGGAGGCCTGGCTGAATTCAGTACCGAGCCATCATTCTGCTGTTTAGCTGCCATTTATTCAATTGCACCTCAGGCTTCCTGAAACCAGCAGAGTGCTCCTTCAGCTACAACTCTCAGGAGCACAGTACAGCAAATACGCCTGGGACTCATCACACGTTCATAGTGTGCCTGCTGAACTCCCCGTCAGAGCACTTGAACTCAGATGTAGTGCTGACATATTTAGACAGGACTTATGATGACAGGGAGAGTGGTGGCAAACAGTGTGTCCTGCCCACACGTACACGCTGAGGTTACAGAGGACATTTCAATTCCAGCACAAATAACTTCTGATTACAGCTGGAATACTTGCTGTTTTCCTAGTAAAGAGCATGATACTTTCACCTGCACTCACCAATGTGTAAGTCAAAATCCACTCTTGTCACATAGTAAAGAGAAAATAAGGGTATGGAATGAATCCTCTGCTAACTATCACTTGTGATAAAACATGAACAGGGCATCACACTTCCTATAAATAAATTGCTATCTCTTATTTCATACTGTTGCCAAAACTTTTGGATCACCATGCAGAAATAAGTAAGCCCTAAATTAAATAACTGGCTTTTGTTTGGAGAGTAGCAATTTCCCAAGGACAGTTTACAGGGAAATCCATTTGCATTTCACAGGTCAATGGGCTTTAGAAATGTCGCAATTTTAAATGAAATAATTGAAAAGAATCCCTGATTTCATATTCAGGATCTAGAAGAAAACCTTGATGACAGTTTTATGGAAACATATTTCTTGAACCTTTGGGAGAGTTTTTAATTTTTTCTTTGTAAATAGCTGTAACTGTGACATGTGGACTTGAAGTGAGATGTCTTATAGTTCAAATATAGCAATGTTATAAGGCCTGTTCTTTAGTTCTTGGGACTCAGAGCCAACTTAATCTCTGCTTCAGTTTCTCATCTCTGAAATGGAGATGAAACGTTCCTTGTAAATTTTTATCCACTTGGTTTTGTGAGCTCTGAAGAATAGCAAATGTTTTCTATCTTAACAAGTCTTCTGCTTTGTGGATAATCAACATGCTGTACAATGCAGGCCTTGAAATTGAATGAGATTCTTGCAGGTCAGGAAGTCTGTATGAAGTGAGGAAATTTACTAACAACTGTGGTTCATCATCTCAAAACTTAAATAAAAGCATAACTATAACACAAGTTATGAATACTGTTTTACTACCCTATAAAACAAAGCAGTTCAGGACACAACAAGTGTTTTATTACTGCAGTTCAGCTTGGTTTCCATGGCCATATGATCCTCTCCACATGCAGCTTGACCAGCATAAAACAATTTATTTATAGCCACGTTTCTTTAGTAAATTCTTTTTTTCATATTGCAGACTGTAGATAAAGCCACATTCAGCACAAGTGGATACAACAATTTAGAAAATAAATACATTTGTTACTACTAAATTCCTGGATCAGAAGAGAAAATATTCTGAACCTTCTTTATTCTTTTGAACTTCTGCTATTTTTTTATTCCATGTTTATTTCAAGGGAAAAGTCTTTCCTTTTTCAATTCAGCTCCCTAGTAAAGTGCTTCTGGACTCTCTTGTGTGAGTTGCAGGAGTAATGTTTGTCAGCAGCTAACTGGCATATAAATTTTGGGAAATGGAATAGGTATCCCTAATTTTGTCTTCTCTTTGAGAGTTCAAGACTTCAAAACGATTTTGTCATACTCAAATGGATTGCTTGACTAATAAGATATTAAAGGCTATGAGATAAAGGTGATCAAAACCAGGATCCATTTTACAAAAAATGTATCTAATTGTGTGCAAAGACATTACAACATGAATCTCTAATGCAACCAGCATAAAGTTCTAGTGTAATAACACAGAATAAACGGATTATAATCAGTTTGGAAGAGGAATGGGACTGTTTCAGAAGGTGGATGTTTAAGTCTCCTGCTGTCTAAAAGTGGAATAATGTAAAGAAAGTTATGGATTATCATTGCATACTACCTTAGTACTATGGGAGAAATTAAAAAAAAAAAAAGAAAAAAAAAGGAGAGAATTTGTCTTATTAATGATGAGCCTATAATTTCAGAATAAAAATATCAGTGAGAACATATGGTTGCTCCCTACAAATGAGACAGTGGGAGAAATCATCAAGCAACTAACTGTATCCACATTGGGATGTTCTATGTTTTCTACATGGTGTACTAAGATATATCCCATTCCAAAATAAACATTGTGTTGAAAAAAAATATAAAGGTCTGTCATTTCTAAGTATAAAGCAAAAGCACTTATCAAAACGAGCAGGTAAATAGAACCTTTAGGCTGTGATTTTATTTTTTTCTCAGCACAGACCTGCCTAGGGGACTCCTTTATGTTTTAAGGTGCTGTCAGTCAGTAGAAAAAGAAGGTGGCTGTTATGAACTTTCTGTCTGTGCTGGACTCACCTGCTGTTACAGTTCTTCTAGAGTTGAAATATTTCACTCACTTCAGTGTTGTTCTCTGAAAGCATTAAAATTAATGCAGAAATTTCACTCAATGAAACCTTCCACCAAGAGACTAGTCAACAGCACTGCATTTGTTGTTTCTTCATATAAATGTTCTAATTTAATAACTTGGAGACTTACTTTTATCAGTATCCCAAATGAACATATTGCATATAACAATTTTTCATATGCTCTTGAATCAGCAGACTGCCTGTTAATTGCCTCCAACACTCCCAAATTGGCCATTAGGAGAAAGAACCTCTGCAATACTTTCATTTTCTGCCTTCCCTGCTCTCTATGCCACCAACCCTCAGATGAAAAATCAAGTGCCAGAATGTTTTAATTTTGTGTCACCTTTCAGTTGTCCAACTGGCAGGCCAGGTACCAATACATTAGTTGCCTTGAAGAAATTCTTTAAAACATTTCTTTCTCAAATTGTCTATTAAAAAATGCAGTGCCTTGTTAGACACTCAGCAGTGTCTGACACGTAACCACGCCATTGAAATTTTCCAAGAAACATTTCCCATATGTTAAGGTATTCCCTTAGCTTCCATATTAATAATACAATTTATAATTACATCTCTGCTAATTGAGGATACTGTGCGTCAATACAAATGTGATACCTGCTGGAAGTAGATTTTCAGGGCTTTTACAAGATTCATGTGACTCACAGTCTGCACATTCCTCCTGCCTTCATTAGTACAACATAGCCATGCTATAACTTTTGTATCCCAGCTATAGCCTTTCAGTCACTTTAGGGACAGTAACTATGAGTGTCCAGTTACCACTTTTCTCAACTCTATAGTAATTTTTCCAGAAGAATGCATCATGCCTTCAATGCAGAGTTGGTACTGTTAGCAAAAAAAACCTCCAACCAACAAAACATCCCTTTTGTTACAGAGCATTGTCTCCTGACCATCAGGAGAGAAAAGCAGCAGCTTCCTCTCACCCTACAAATTAACTACTTTAAATCAGAAAGAGTTTTGCAGCTGGCACATCCTTTCCCAATACACCTACATTTCTACCATGTCTGACATTCCCCCAAACAAAATAAAAAGGTGTATCTATAAAAAGGAAACCGGGCTGTGTTGGGTTTTTCTCTAAATAGTTGTCAGTAATTTCACGACTATAAGGTGCACCCTTTTGACTAAAATTTTGGCCTGAACCCAGGAGTGCGCCTTATAGTCCAGTGCGCCTTATATAATGTACAAAGTTGTGAAATTTGCCAACCCGGAAGTGTGAGCCACGAGCCGCGGGGGGAGTCAGCAGGGCCGTGGCTGCCAGGTGGAGGTGGGATCGCGGGCTCGTGGTTGCCGGGTACAGGCGGGCCTGGGGGCCCATGGCTGTCGGGTTCAGGCAGGGCCTCGGCCAGCAACCACGCGGGGGGAGCTGGGGGCGGATTCTCACTGAAAAAAAAAAAAAAAAAGTGCCTTATAGTCTGGTGCGCCTTATATAATGTACAAAGTTGTGAAATTTGCCGACTCCTGGGGGTGTGCCTTATAGTCTGGTGCGCCTTATGGTCATGAAATTACTGTAATTAACCTCTTTTTTCTTTCATGCTGTGTTGGGACTCTGGAGCTCGGGATTTTGAACTTTCTGTGCTTTCTGGCACTGACTCCTTAGAAAGCACTGCCTTTGACTTGAGGCCTTGGAGAAGGCTTCCAAATTTGAGTGATTGAGTTAAAATCTCTGGCGTGCAGTTTCAATAGAAGTGGAAATGTATAATATCACATGGTTAAGGGTTTGGAATTTGAGGTTTTAGAATATAGTAATAGGCATGGGACAAGATGGAGGTTCTGGGGCACTGGCCCTTCTTCCTTGCTGTTCCTTCTTCTTCTTCTTGGTTTTAGGTAGTACTTTTTAAATTGGATAGAAGGTACCTCACTCTGGGTCATGGGTGTTTGGTCCTTGGGTAAAAGGTATAAATAATAAAGGTTTTAGCTTTTAATTTGATTGTTTGGCTTTAAAAGACCTTGTAACAAGCAAGATACTGCTCAATTTTCTCACTTTTAGCTTGTTATCTAGAAGTGCTGTAGCCCCTTACTGTACTATTGATTTATCAAGATATGAGTATTGGTCTAATACAGATACTCAACTGCGATGGACAAAAGACCCTCTAACAATTTAAAGTTAGAAAGGGTGTGTTTATTCAGCGCTGGGAAGCAGTGTGAGGTAACCCTCTAACACACACTGCAAAATTACAGGTGGTCACAGAGTCCATTTATTGACAAAAGGTTCAAACAAATACATATTCATAATACCAGCCCCTCCCATCTCCTGCTTCCTATGGTAATTAGCTTGAATAGCTA
>PYHW01009260.1:1663063-1679939 GCA_013186435.1 Turdus rufiventris | reverse complement strand
CCCGGCCCTGCCATGGGGCCACTCCCCATCGCGGCTCGCACTTCCGGGTTGGTAACTTTTGCCACTTTGTCCCTCAGATAAGGCGCACTGGTCTATAAGGCACACTTCCGGGTTCGAGGGAAAATTTTAGTCAAAAGGGTGCGCCTTATAGTCGTGAAATTACTGTATATGGAATTTTCTGTGTTTCACTGTACCCCCTGTTCCTTCTGTCCTGTAAGAGGGAACCAGTAAGAAGAGTCTGGTTCCAATCAGATTTACCCCCTCCACCAGATATTTTTATATCTACAAAAATAATTTGTAGAACACATATATACACATATATATTTAATATTTAATAATCAATGTATGTTAAATATGTATCCATATCCTCCCTGAGCAATGATATCAAACATCTCCCTCAACATTCCTGGGTGTAATTCACCAAGGGCATATGTAAGTCTGCTTTGTTTAAATGTTTCCTAACATGAGTATCCCCCTCTTCTAAGAGTAAGCCTTCCTGGCTACAGACTTTCTCTGTGGTGTCAGGGGTCTGTAGGTCTCAGCCTACCCTGTATTTTTGTCATCGAGTCCTATTCAGCAGCAGGTTCACCTTTTCCCTAGCCTTTGTTTTGCTGCTGGTGTACTTACCATAGGAGATTTTCTTGTTCTTCTTCATGTCTCTTGTGAGGTTGAGTTCCATGTGGGCTTTAGCTTTCCTAAACTCATCCCTCCAAACTCATATAGTATCTCTATATTCCTCCTAGGTTATGCACCTTTGCTTTCACCTCTTGAACCCTTTTGTCTGAATTTAGTCCGTCCTCAGCCATCCATGCAGGTCTCTCCATCTTTGCTTGTCATCCTTTATGTTAGTATGGATCTTTCCGGAGCTTCACTATCAGCAAGCTCTTGTGGACCACCTTTCTCTTCATGACTATATTCCACAGGGTTCTTCCAAAGTGATTTCTGAACAGGCCTACATCTACCATTCTGAAACCCAGGGTGAAGGTCCTGCTTTTTGCTCTGTTAAATTCTCTCATGTTTCTGAAGTTCTCTGTTTCATGGTCACTCCAACATTCCCAGCCAGTCCTTCCTTGCTGTCAGGAGGAGGTCTAATATTGTTCCTACTCACATTAGCTCCACAGGAAGTTGCTAACGCTGCTCTACTGAAACCTCCTGGTTTGTTCATGCTCTCCTATGTTGTCCTTCTTGCAGATATTGGGGTAGTCATATTTCCACATGAGGATCTGGGCCTGTGACCATATGACTTCTTCCAGGTGCCACCTTATATTCCTGGTCAGAGGTCTTCAAAAGATTTCCACTACAATGCCACCCTTGTTGTTCTGCACCCTAATTCTGACCTTCATCTATGTAAGGGGTTGAATAAAAAAATCACTGAAAATTTTGTGTTTTCTGAGTAGGTAAATATTACATTGTCATGACAAGTCTATTTACAGACATGTTTTTGTTACTTTGGTTTGACTTCCTGGCTTTGCAATTTCAGCTGTTTTATTTTTTTTTTCTTTTTTTCAAGTAATTATTGGGCTTGGGAGGAGAGAGATGGCAGATGTGTCATTTCTGCTAAACTGGAGGAGGAACCTGAGCAAAGAGATGCTTATGAATCGAGACATCTGTTCAAACAGAAATTGAGTGGTTTTTCTTTTGCAAAAATGTTCACAAACATTTAGTTATGTGACAGACCTTGGGTTTTCTTCTAAATTGTTCTACTAAATATAGAGTCAAACAGCATTGATCAATGGTTCAGATTGGTTCTCATAGGAAGCATGACCTTGCATTTATTACTGAAATGTGTTCTGGTATCCTGGGTAGCTTCTGCAAAGTCATATTAAATATTGACTAACTTGCTTTATGTTGCTGTTTCTGGCATCTCAGTCTTATCCATGCTTTCAGAGTGTAATTTATATTTGTATAACTATCCTCTGCAAAACCAATAACAACAGAGATGCATGGATTAATGCATTATAACATTTTTGCCAAATTGGAAAGTGACCATTCATTCCCACAGGGATTTTCTGGCTAAATGCATAACCTCCATGAATTCAATGACAGAACTCCTCTCACCTCAGTACCATTCAAATTTTACCACCTGCTTGTAGTCCATTGCAGCACTTTATGAATTCCATTGCACAGGGAAGCATATAAAAGTCTATTGGAATTCCAGATATATTACACCAAGTGTTCTTCCTTTAGATCTGTTTAGAAGGCTTTGTGCTTTTTTTAAAAAATGGGATTATTTTCATCCCCTTCAAGCAAAATACTTAAATGTTTATTGTCAAATAAATAATCTTCCATTTAATCTTCAATTTTATGAGAAAATTTAACAAGAAAATAATGCCAATACTGAAATATGAATTCTGTGCTCCCTCAGAAGGTTTTCTATTCCTGCCTTCCCTGGAACTGGCTTATATTTGTCTGTTTCTTCTGTGACTCCATTTGTTTCATATTCCTCACATGGTACAAAACATTTTTTGGTGCATTCAGAACAGATGTTGCTTTCAAACTGATTCATGGCCATCTTTCAAGGGGGTTGTGAGGGAAACTGTTCTCCTACCAACTTCCTGATGACACCTTTGCTGCACAGATTGCAGATTTCAGTGCAAAGACCTGTTTTTTTAAGCGTGTCAGGGAAGACTGAGCACCATTTATGTTGTATGAGATTGGATTCTTCATTAGACATAACAAATGTTTGTAGGCATTTCTCAGTTTCCAGGTATGCACCATGTTGGGTGCTGAATGTTTGGCCAGTAGCCTGAATGGCTTGTAAATCAAAAAGATTTACACTCCTCCTCCCCCAGTTCAGAATTTGACAAGTAGGACTGGCACCTGCTGCTAGAGGTGGGGGGAATCCTTCTGGGATAGAGTGATATCCTAGAGCAACACCACCTGTACCCTGCATTGTGTCCTCATATACTGAGAGGAAAAGAAGAGTAGCTGTAATAGGAGACTGCCTTCTCAGGGGAGTGGAGGGCCTGATGTACAGACAGAGCCAACTACAAGGAAGTCTGCTATCTCCCAGGGGCTTGGATAAAGGACATACTGAAAAACTCCCCAGTCTAGTAAAGCCCTGTGATTACTATCTGCTATTTATTGTTCAAGCTGGCAGTGAGGAAGTGGCAAAGAGAAATGTGACAGCAATCAAGAGAGACTTCAGGACCTAAAGATGGTAGGTAGTAGGATCAGGATCACAAGTAGTGATTTCTTCTATCATTCTGGTAACAAGGAGTAATATTGATAGGAACAGGCAGATCCATAAGGTGGCTCTGAGATTGGAGTAATCAGAAAAATATTGGGGTTTTGTCCATGGGATGATCTACTTATCATCTGGTCTACTTATGCCTAGTGGGATGAAAATATCTCAGAGGGACGAATGAATTCAAGCACAGAAGCTAGCAGTGCTTATTGACAGAGCTTTAAACAAGCTTAGAAGGGGGAAAGGGACAAAACCAGGCTCTTCAGTGATGAACAATGGGATTGTATGCCAAAACTTGATGACACGAGCAACAATGGGGTCCCTCAATGTGCTTCACATGGTGTTGGCTACAATGCACCACACCTAAGATGTTTCTACACTAATCCAGGCAGCATGAAGAACAAATGAGGATAAGCTTGAAACTCTGGCCCAACCTCCCCACACAATATAACTGGCATAGGAGAAAGCTGGTGGGATGAATCCTGTGAGTGGAGTGCCATGAGGGACACTTACAGGCTCTTCAGGAGGGATAGCCAGGGCACACGTGGAAGGGTGGTACTGTTTGTAGTAGCAGGGCTGGAATGAATGGAGCTCAGAGCTGGTAATGGCACAGTTGAGATCCTCTGGATAAGAATCAAGGGGCAAACAAATAATGCAGATGTCATAATGAGAAACTAGAATAGGCCTATAGCCAGAATGATGATGCTGATCAATCAGTTTTTGAGGAACTAAGGGACACTTCATATGAGAGACTTCTTTGTGGTTTTGAGGGCCTTCAACCTGCCAGAAATTATCTGAAACATTGCACAGATGATACAACCCAGGTTACAACACTCTTAAAAAACCTTGGTCGCAACCTTACAGAACCTGTTGGTCCTAAGGCACCTAACTTGGAAAGACTCCCTCCTTGATTGTCAAAAGAGGGGATTTCATAAGTGAAAGAGAAATTTCTGTACTTCTTGGTCACAGTGGCCATGGAAGTGGTTGAGTCTAAAATGTTTCATGATAGTGCCAGCAAAACCTCAGCTTTGGACATGAGGAGAGCAGAGTTCAGGGTGCTAAGGACCCTTGGGAAAATGTGTTAGCAGGGTCTGCGGTCATCAGCTAAACATCACCTCCTAGGGGCAGAGAAGTAGGCAATTTCCAAATTTTGGAAGTCAAGCAGGTGAGACAGGAGGCCAGCTTGGCTAAACGGGAATCATCTCTTGGAAATAAGGCAAAAAACAAGGTGTATGCCCAGTAAGGCCAGGTGACATGGGAAAAATACAGAGATACTGCTTCCCATTGTAGGAAAAAAAAATCTGTGGGGACAAACTCGGTTGCATTTGAAGATGGCCAGAACTGTGGGGGACAATAAAAACATATTTAAAACAAAATATATTAATGGCAAAAGGCAGTGTAGAAATAAGATCAGCCCATTGAGGATTGTCACAGGGACAGGGACAAGGCAGAGGTGTTTAATGCATTCTTCAGCTCTGTCTTCAACATGGATGATGGACCAAGGGGGTCCCAGTGCCCTTAGCTGGAAGACCATGTCTATGAGACTGATCAGCTCCCAGCAGATCCTGAAGTTCTGCAGGATCTGTTGCTCCAGCTGGAGCCCTACATATCTATGAGGAATAATGGGATTCATCCTAGAATCCTCAAAGAGCTGACTGATGTCATAGCAAAACTTCTCCTGATAGATTTTGAGTGGTCTTGGAAATCCAGAGAGGTCCCAGCTGACTGGGTGCTACCAAACATTGTCCAGATTTTCAAGAAGGGTGAGAAAGAGAAGCCCAGAAACTATAGACCTGTCAGTCTCACTTCAGTTCCTGCTAAAGCTACGGAGACGTATTGAAAAACTCCTGAAGGACAACACAGCCACAGGGCCAGCATGGCTTCCCAAGAGGAAAGTCCTTCTTGTCAAGCCTGATTTCCTTTCGTGGCAAGATAACCCATGTTGGTCAAGGGAAACAAGTGAATGTAACATTTTTTTATTTCAGTAAATTCTCCCTCAGGATCCTCCTGGACAAAATGTCCAACACAGAGCTACATAAACAAATTATATGATGGGTGAGCAGTTGGCTCATGAGTTGGGCACAAGGGGTTACAGTGAATGGAGTCAAATCAGACTGGTGACCTGTCACTGGTGGGGTTCCTCAGGGCTCCAGCCTCAAACCTGTGCTCTTCAGCACCTTCATAAATGAATGACCTGGACACAGAACTGCCATGGATACTAAGGAAGTTTGAAGATAACTGAGAGGAGATATTGACTCCCTCGAAAGAACAGAGGCATTGCTGAGAGACCTGAACAATGGGCCCAGTGGGCTGGGAAATCACTAACTATATGAGGTTCAACAAGGGAAAGAGCAGGATTCTGCATCACGAATGGGGCAACCCTGAATGAGACGATGGAGAATGGTATCACAGAAAGTGGCCTGGGGGTTCTACCAGTAGGAAGCTGAACAGGAGTCAGCAGTGCCCTGGCAGCCAGGAGGGCCACCTGTGCCTTGGGGTGCATCAGGCCCAACAGTGCGAGCAGGGCAAGGGAGGGGATTGTCCCACTCTGCTCTGCACTGGGACAGCCTCACCTCCAGCTTGGATGACACAGAACAGGCAAGACATTAAGCTGTTCAGAGAGTGCCAAAGGGTGGCAACAAAGATGCTGAAGGACTGTGAGGGGAACCCATATGAGGAGTGGCTGAGGTCACTTGGCCTCTCCAGCCTGGAGAAGACTGAGGGGACGTCACACTGCATTCTACAACTTCCTTGTAGGGGGGGAAGAGGAGGGGTAGACACTGACATCTACACTCTTGTGACCAATGACAGCACCCGAGAGAATGGCCCAAAGTGGTGCAGGATACATTTAAGTTGGCTATCAGAAAGAGGTTTTTCAGCCAGAGGGTGATTTGAGCAATGGAACACACCCCCAGGAGAGTGCTCACAGCACCAGTCCTGACAGCACTTGAAAAGCTTTTGGACAATGCTCTCAGGCACATGGTGTGACTCTTCGGGCTGTCCTGTGCAGGGCAGGAGTTTGTCTCAATGGTCCTTGTGAGTCTCTTCCAACTCAGCTTATTCTTTGATTTTCTGAGGATGGCACAAAGAAAAGGGAAGCAAAGAAAAAAAACCACAAGTGAAATGAGATCACCTGAGGTTAAACAGAAGCTTAGTGACAGACTGGGATCCCAGAACCTGGTTTTAGTACCTGCTTTTACATCTTATCATTCTGCACTGTGTTTTGTTCTAAGTGTGGGAGATACCCAAATTTATATCAACCCTTTCTCCAGGAACCAGATTATTTAGTACATATATGCTCCTAGAGAGTGTTTTGGGGTTTTTTTAGTCTAAGACCCTCATGGTGGTTTTTGTCCACTGTTTACTTCTTTTCCCTCTTTCTCTCTCCTCTTTACTTGCTGTATTGCTTGTTGAAAGTATGTGGGTATTTTACTGATAGATGTATCAATTATGCAAGAAAGAGATGTATTGGCCCTTCATTTGCCTGCTCAGCTTTGTAAAAGGGCAAAGAATTCTACTGTATACTTTCTCCTAATGGAACTTCACCAGCTCTGTATTTATCTTCAAGCTGTGTCACCTTGAATTATAGTGAAGTCTTATGTGTCTGTGATGCAACTCGGTTATTTTTGTTGTTTATACCTTGTTCCAGCATGCCTGTCTAAAAGCATTATTATAACATTTTTTGCTATTACATGGTAATGCTATAAATTCCCCACCTTAGATTCCTGCCAGTAGATAGGCTGACCTCAATGTGTTCTTAAGGTTTGTCTACCTATGTTTGCCAAAGGACTCTATGTACTCTGTAGTAGTTACTGTATTCTTTGTCATCAATTTGCCATATTTAAGAAGCTTTCTTTTCCCAAGTGAAAAATACCCATTCCTATAAAATAACTTTCTTTCAAGTATATCCAGTTGTCAGTCTAAACCAAGGTGGCTAATGTGTTAGAAATGTAGCCCATTATACTCTGAAATCCACAGTACAAAGTATGGAACTGTCTTTTGCATAGACTCTGGACAGTAAGGGTTTTTTCACATTAAACTTTACTGAGATTTGGATACAGCATACTGCTGTTCATTTCATGAGAAATGGAATCTCCCAAACAAGGTGACCAGCAATAACGTGGATGGCAACTGGAACCTCTGCAAGTCCCCCTTCAGGGCTATTCTTTGTTGGACCAGGAGATACTTCCCAAAAAATTTATTGTCAGTTCTTATACTCTAGCTGATTGTAATTCCATACAAGGACCCCAACACAAGCATGGTTCTTCCTTATTGAGATCTCTCAATACAGTTAATCTCAACCACAAGCTAAACCCATAACTGGCTCTGTACAAAATTATGTCCTGTGTGATCATTTCTGTATCAGCAAACATTTAAAAAATACTTTTGACAAATATTTTATTACTACTCAGACTGACTGGATTTGTAGCAGGAATCACTGAGGGAAGTTATTCTCCATGCTGAATGACATACTCAGAAGGAGTGTCCAGAATCATCTATAATTTCCATCAGTTTGGCTTCTGCATGACCTGGTCAGGTTGTGAACTGTGAGGGTGGCCACCAGCCCAGGGAGTCTCTCTCTCCTAAGTGCATCCACTTCAGCCAGGTCATTTTCCTACCTCTGCTTATCAACTTGGGCAGATGGTGTGTGCCACCCTCAAATTAAGTCAGGGATATTTGGGTATACCATGTGCACAAACTGGTAACCAACTGCACCACACATATCACTTAATGTCAGGCTTGATTTTTCATACCTGTTTCTCATTTTCAGTTTAAATTCCACAGGTCTGCACATGATATTTTTATTAGAATCACAGTCTTTTCTCTTTCTGTGCTACATCCTGACTTCATATGGGTAACCATTTAGAAGTAGTACTTAGCTGCTATTTTGAAATAGCCTTGTGGGTGTTCATGCTTTTTTTATTCTATGTAAACAAGGTTGTACTCCAGACTTGCTAGAGGCATCATGGTATTCCAGATTTGTCTCTGTCTGATTAAATCTTAGCCCATTTTTCTCATTTCACTTTCAGATGCTTGTTTGCACATGTGATCCCTCATTCATTTTAGTCAGTACAGGACTCTTCTATCAATATCCACAGAAAATTTTGCCTTCTCCAGGATTATTTCTCAAGCCCTTAGCAGTAGTGTTCTCTCACAGTTTGTTGCTATGGGTGTATTGTTTTCCAATGTGAAATTTCACATATCTCAATAGAAGCTTCATTTCTATAATAGTCAGTGATTTTTTTCCCTACAACTTGTGTCCTCTTGCAACTAAATTTATTGCAGCATTGCTTGGGTTTAAAGGGATTTTGCATTCAATCATTTTTCTATATTTTATATACAATAAAGTATTTTATATAAAATAAAGTATTTTTCAATACCTTTTTGTGGGAACTGAGAGTCTGGAGAGAACTTTCTTTTCAACATATCATATCTAGTTGAAAAGGTAAGCTAAGCACCCTGTTTGGTGAGGTTTTTCTTCAATCAAAATGAGGGTGCTAACCAATATTGCTCGACTTGAGTGGAAAAGCAGCTGATCTGTTAAAAATATTGTGTGCAGTTTGGGCCACCACAATATTAGAAAGGCATTAAGACATTTGAGAGTGACCCTTGTGGGTTTCTTCCAACTCAGCTTAGTCTGTGATTGTGTGATCGTGTGATTGTGTGATTGTGTGATTGTGTGATTGTGTGATTGTGTGATTCTGTGATTCTGTGACTGCTGTCTTTTCCCAAACATATAAAGCAATAGAGCCCTATGCTTCATGCGCAAGATTTTGGCACCCTGCTATGATCTGTTGTTATTTTGTCCCTGTGGGGTTTCTAAAATTTCTGAACACCCTTCTCCTCCTTATAATTTTTTTTTTCTAAAAACCTCTCCACAAATACAGAAAAAGAAGAATTTTCTGGGCAAGTATTGTTCTGTTTTAAGTCTTTGCAATGCTGTGAAATTCTGGAGCAAGTTTAGTCAGCTGGATTTGCCTGCTGCACTGCCTTACATAGAAAAACATAATTTAAATAATTTATTTAGGGGCTTAGCTCTAAATGTCAGGACACATTCTTGTGCAAATACCTCACTCAGCTGCCCACTGTACCTCTGTTGTGTCATTGATCATCCTTGTTGCAAGCAAAAATGCTAGAATAAATAATACACACTTCAGTAAAATACTGTGGTTTTGTGTTCTTAACAGCAGAACTGAGAAAAAGAAAATAAAAAACCAAACAGTAAAGGGAACAGTAAGGAAACAGGGTATAGTCTTTCAAGACACCTGGCATATTCCTTACATACCACCATGGGTCTTTCAGACCCAGCTTAGTCATCAGATCTGATGACTAAGCTGGTGGTGTGCAGCTGGGTGCTTTTCCTCAGAGCTTGTGATGGGAAACTTGGCCCTTCTGTTTCCAGGGAACCTCACTGTTTTCAAGGAAAATGAAATTTTGTGACAAGAATATACCCACTCAGTTCATATCTAATTTATAGACCTTATTGTACCAAAGTTGTCTTCATTTGTTTGTACTCAGGGGATGCAAATGAGGGATCTGAGAAAGATTCTGCTTTCATTAACATGAAGACGGTTCATTCATGTTCATTTTTTCTCAGAGAGTCAATTAAATTTCAGCTCTCAGAAAAGTCTCTGAATATACTCCAGATTATGCAGTAAGTTATCCCTGTACTGAAGAATGTCTAGACACCAAATATGCACCATAATAAATGCAGGAGGTATGGACTCAGCATGCAAATGAAGAAAATTCTGTTCATTCCACTCCTACCCATAACAGGTACTGCACAAAATCATGATTAATCAATAATAGTAGTAAGAACAAGAACAATAGTCCTAGACACTTAAGTATAGTACACTCTTCTTTATTTCCTCTAGATACTGCTAGCAGTAGTGAAGACGTATATTCACACGTATATCTCACAGTTTTGCACAAGTCATGATGCAGGCAGCTTGTTATTTGCTGTGCTTGCTTGCTTACATACGGAAGGTTGACGGCATTCTTATTATTGTATTTATAAAAAAGCTCTTCACCCAAGATGTGGCCTAATCTGAGGCTATATTCCTTCCCCTCTCAGACATTCCTGAAACTGCTCTACCTTTTACTTCTACAATAACAACAAGCATCCTTTCTCATTACTGAGATGATTAGGTTTCTGATCCACAGTTTTCCACACAAAGGTATAAAATTTAATCGTGTTCACATCACTGACCCAAGCCTAAAGTGTCTGCAAGTGCTATGTTGAACGCTGAATGAAGGACAGGTCCTGTGTTAGTCTTCTCAGAGCACTGAATTTCACTCTTAGTGCTTTAGGGTCTCAGAGAAGTCATTTATGTGGGCTGGTAATGGCAAACTTCACTAGACTATCCCTGCAACCATAATAAATATAGCTTTAGTTAATTTTCCTGTGTGTCAAACTGCTACACTGCACAGCAAAAATGACTTTAGCATACTAATCAGGCAAAATGAGTGTAATGCAGTGTCATCCTATTACAACCTTCTTGACTGTAACATCTGAGAGGTGTTAAATGCCATTCTCTCTGCACACTTAACAATCCTTTTATGCTGCTGCAGCTTTTCAAAGAAAATAAGCTATATTTGTCAGAAATAAATAAAAAATCGGTAGGAAAATCTTTTTGATGTTACTACTGTGTTGAACTGCAAGTAAATATGGGAAGGCACATAATTTCATACTATTCTTTTAACCAAAGCAGTTAAGATAACAAAATATTTTAAGTACTGAACATGCCTGAGATGAACTGGAAGAAGCACTGTAAAAAAATTCTGGTATGTGTAGACCAAATCTTTCTTATGATATTGTCCTAAACAGCCAAATAACTGTCAAAGGACTGTTTGCTGTAAGCTAATAAAAGCAAAACTTCATTGTCACAGCACAGCCAGTGTGTAGCTAGACAAAAAATGTGGCCATAAATAAGAAACCCAGTTTGGCTAGGCTGGTTCAATAAACAAGTCCTTGGGTGAACAAGGATAGGTCAAATTCAAACCTACACAGGGAGCCTCAGCCAATCTCATTCAGCCCTAAATGCAGATTTGTCATGACCAGGGAGCTGGGTGGTGTTAAGACCCCAACCAATCACCTCTGTAAGCACTGGAGATGTGAAGCCTCTGTTAAAGGGGGCACAGAACGATAATCAAGGCTCTTTGTTACAAGGATCTCTGAGAGTAATGTCATCTCTGTCTCTGACCAATGGCTCCATGTAACACCTCATAAACTTTATTAATATTATAAATAACTTCTACACGGTATGAAAACTAAAATATCTAAAATTAAAGACACTCTAATCCTAAAGTACCTTATTTTCAAAATATCAGATCTCTTATTTGGACAAAGTCTGATCCAGAAGCAGGCAAATGACTGATTTATAATAGCCTTCCTAAAGGTCTAAGGGGCATTTTAATTTTTTTCCTCTTTATGGCAGGCCTGTGATAATTTAAGTCCCTCATTTACATGAGAATATTATTCTGTAGCTTTGCTTCTAATGATAGTTGGTCCAGGCAAATTGTGAAAAAAAACCAAGAACAAACCAAAACAACCCCTCCCAAAAAAACAGCACCAAGCAACCTGCAACTTTAGCTTGCAGCACTATGTAAGGGTACACAGACAGAAATATTCATGGTTCTCTCCTGTAATTATGTATGTTTACTGTCTTATTATGTATCCTTTTGACTGGGTTTGACTGTTGTTTTCCTAGGACTAGACGTGCACTCTTAAAGGACGAGACTCATTTGAAGCAGTCTCAAGCATCCACAGATGTACCCACATGCCTCTTCTGAGCAACAATTATGGCCTGCATTTTTTCTACAGAACCATACTAAATACAGTTGGCAATATTTTTCTTTCTGAAGCAGAAGTTCTCCTATTAAGGTCCACTTTAATTTCTTTCCCTGTACAGAATAAAATCCAAGCCTTAAAGCATAACTTTTAATATTTCACAAATGTGCTTCCCTTTCTTCTCAGCTCTTTTTAGAGCTACTAAATGACAGTAATAATAAAAATAGTCCCTGGCATTCCCTTGAAATTTCTTGGCATTCAGTATCAAAACCCAAATTTCTATTGCTCATCTCATTTTGATTCAAAAACTTAAATTTGTAAATTCTTTAATCCCTCTTTTGGTATATGAAATCAAATGTGTTCATTAAAAAAATCTAGTTGGAAAACTTGCTAACCTATATGCCAACAGCTAAGCTGGGAGAGTTGAAGTTTTGATATATTAGGTTTATTTTCACTAGAACCTTCTATTTTTTTTCTTTCCCCCACTGTTTCTGATCTAGTAGAAGTTCAAAAGAGATTCATAACTCAGTTACATAAACACAGAGGAAGAATTTACAATATTTGAAAATAACAAAAAGGACTCTATTTGCAATTCAGGTGTGGGTTGATTTTTTTAAACTTGTGTGGTTGCTGTCTTTTTAAAAATATATATATATATTTTTTTTACATATAATCTGAATTGAGTTCAGTGGAAACATTTCATGTAGATGTTTAATTGTCCAAACATACAGATACATAGAAGTTCTTCATAGCAGAGTTTATATTTCAGTCATATTTTAAAGCACACACTAGATTTTGTTAAAAAAGTTGTTCTCTTTATCACTAAATTGTGGTTTATAAGATCTGATTTATGTTTGTCCTTTTTGCCAATCTAAGCCAAGCCTCTCATTTTTGCTCTCTTTGATAATTTAGATCTATTGGCTACATGGTTCATTGTCTTAAATAGCTGATACAGGAGCAAAAACGACCTCTGAAAGTCAGGCTGTCTTAATGCTTTACATAGTTAGCAGGTACTGTGCTCCCTTTTTCACTAACAGCTTTCCTGTTCTCTTGTCTGCACTGTGATAACCATTTTTACAGCCCTTTTGGAACTCAATTTCCTGTTTCTCCTGTTTTACAGCAGTTTCTTCCTGAAAGAAGGCTCTATGTGAATGTGGGGAAGGACTTTGTTGGACCAGGAAGCAGTGTTAGAACAGAATAGTGACAAAATCTTTCTCTCAAACATCATACAGAAAAAAAGATTAAGCTGAGTTGGAAGAGACTCACAAGGACCATCGAGAAAAACTCATGCCCTGCACAGGACAGCCTCAAGAGTCACAGCATGTGCCTGAGAGCATTGTCCAAGCACTTTACAAGCTCTGTCAGGGCTGGTGCTGTGGGCACTTCTGTGGGGGATCTGTTCCAGTGCTCAAACTACCCTCTAGATGGAAAACCTTTTCCTGATATCCAACTTAAATGTATCCTGGTGCAAGTTCAGGCCATTGTCTCTGTCACTGTCACCACAGAGCAGGGATCAGTGCCTGCCCCTCCTGTTCCCCTCACAGGAAGCTGTAACTGCAATGAGGTCTGTCCTCAGTCCTCTCCAGTCTGAGCAGACCAAGTGACCTCAGCCATGACCTCATGAGGGTTCCTCTTGAGCCCTTCACCATCTCCTTAGCCCTCGTTTGGACACTCCCTAATAACTTTATGTCTTACACTGTGTCGCCCAAAACTATCCCCGGTGCACAGCAGAGCAGGACAATCCTTTCCCTTGCCCTAACCTTACAGAATACAAGGACTCAGAAAGCAGAGCAAAATTACTCTGTCTCGTTTTTTCATATATAGCTTATGTATTTTTAATTTAATTTATTTTTAATTTAATTTTTAACCATAATTTAATCAATCACATACTTTTAATGACCAACAAAACTACATTTAGTTTCTGCTACCCAATTAGAATATTTGTGTGATTCCAGTGGCTGCTCTGACAGCTGTTTGCTTAAACAAAAAGTTATGTTTTCTAAATTAATTTTTGAAGTTAAATTCCATGTTTCTTGTTTCTTTCTCTCTGAAATCACTCATCAGGAACACTGTTTCTGAAGGTATGCATTTTTGCAAGTGAATAAAGGTGTGTGTAAAAAATGTAAGCAGGTATTGATGAACATATTCAGAAAATTATTCTTGGAATTTCTGGGATATAAACACTTCCCAGATAGTTTGCTTCACTGATTTATTGGGAATTCATGAAAACTTTTTCACATTTACTTCCCGCACTTCCACATCTTGATATTTTGCTCTGTACCTTTTACAGATATATAAATGTTAGACTGCATGAAATTCCAAAATGCTATATTCAGACACTTCATTAAATATAGATTATTCACGTATTGCTGCTTAAGGAAATAACATATATCCGTTAGAAGGGTTTAGCAAATTCAATTAAAATAACAAATGCTTGGTGGATCAATGTTATGTGGCTTGTAACATATATATATATATATATATATATCTGTCATACATAGCTTTCAGATTCCCAGAAATGGACTGGCTATTATAAATGACAAAACTGTTGATTTTAGGAAAAATTATTGTACTCTCTGCATGCAATTTTTGGTAAGCAGACTCACCATAATTTGTGGCCTCATTCTTCAGCTACTTTGGCAGTGCTTCTCAGTGCATTGGGAAGAGCTAATGTAGAATCTATATCCAGACTGTGCATCCTTTGATCTGCTTAGCTTTTAGTCCTCCCTTCTCCTAGCAACAGGGATGAGAAGGTTCTATACAAAATAAAATGAAACATAAAATATTAAATTGAGGTATCCTATTTTTTCCACTTCGTTACCTTTTAATTTTTGCATTTTTTTTCCAAGTGGCTATCAGGGAATTACATGTTTTGTTGGACTGGAGACAATGTGTAAGATTGTTTTAGTTGCTAAAATTAGGCTAAATACAAGAAAACATAAAAGAGTTAGATTGTGGAGCCATTTATATTTAAGAAAGTTTAATCTATTTTATTTTCTTGCTTGCTTTTTCATGTGTTTAAATATTTTGCATGTATATCTGCAGGCTACTGGGAAATGACAAGATAAGTAGGACACATGGGTGGGCAAAACCATGCAATCACAGAGCTGATATGCAAGTCTGGCTTGTGTAACCAGATTCCTGCTGTAGTGCTGTGCACAGCTGAGAATTCTGTGGAATTGCCAAAAGGGTTGAAGACTTTCCAAACCTTAAGAGAAGGCTCCCTTTCACATGCCTTTCCCCACCTTCCCCACCTTTTTTTTTTCACTCTTTTTTTCTTTTGGTTTTTTTACTCTTTTTGCTCTTTTCTTTTTTACTTTCACTCTTGAGCATGTGTGACTTCCAGTCTACACTACTTGTATGGTTTCTGGCAGAGTAAGGTGTGAAAATAAGGCACAGGTTTGCAAGGGGCTAAAATGAAATTTCTTAATAATAGCTTTGTGTTGAATTGTAAAGGCAGACATTGTGCTGCCAACAGTAGGTAGACAACTTGTGCAGTCTGTAGTTCAGGGATGCCAAGGCAGACATTGTGCTGCCAACAGTAGGTAGACAACTTGTGCAGTCTGTAGTTCAGGGATGCCACAGTCCCCTCATGCAACAAGTTCATAGCAGGAGATGTTGGAAACTGAGACACTTCACCAAGCACAACTTGTTTTCTCCACACAGCACTTTGGAAACCCAGGCTGCACTTTGTGCGCATCTGGGTTTGATAGTTTTCAGCAACTCCGTTACTCTGACATAAGTGACAGTGACACTTTGTTCTGCTGATGTATTGCTTTTTGTTTTGTGTGAGTACACAGATGAAGCTTTCACATCATTTGTGTTCTTTAATTGCAAAAAAGGGGCTTGTAATGAAATATGAGAGGCAGTAAGCCTCCACATGTCACCACAGAGTAGCTAAGGTCATTCAGATGACAGTAAAGACTACTTACAACATGTGAAATCTACAATCCTTTTGGAAGGACTCCAAAGTATAAATATTCACACGAAAATGCTGTTCATTGTATGTTTTGTTAACAAACAAGGACACTTTTCCAAGGTCATTTTAGTGGTGGTAAGAAGTGTGGTTTTCAGTAGGAGAGCTAAATATTCTTAAAATCTGATTTTTTTGGGATCCATTAAAACACTGACTATTGCCTTTACCTCTCATNAAACTCAAGACCCAAAAGCCAAGTAAGCTAGTATTTCCTTGGGGAAGAGGACAGGAGAGAGGGGAATATCAGAGCATTACTATGGCACTATTGCTAAATATTTCAAGATGTATTATGCTTTGGTTTGATTTGCCTGGTGTCCTGCTAACCTGAATTTTTTGCATCATGCAGAAAGCCTGTTTTGGTTGTGCTTATCTGGGACCAAAATGCAAGAAAATAAGCATAAGACTTGCTTTGTGCTTTCTGAACTTATGAGTACAGGCCTGTCTTTCCTAAGGAGGCAAACCTAATTTTCTGATGGTAATGCCCATAAAATAATTCATCCTCCACGTAGTAACATATACTTTCCATCAGCAGAAAGAAACAATTGCATTTAAAAGGATTATTATGGTAATTTCACGATTATAAGCCGCACCATTTTGACTAAAATTTTGGTCTGAACCCCCAAGTGCGGCTTATAATCAGGTGCACCTTATATATGGACAAAGAAAGAAAAGTTGCTGTTTTAGTTTGGAGGACAGGTGTCTGCTGCTGAGAAAGGCAGGAGCTTCTCTTTGAAATGAAGAATGTAAACCCTCTGCCTCCAAATTATTATAATTTTGAAATTAAGGGGCTTTCAGGCAAAGATATGGGAATTAGGAATAACAGTTCTTTACTAGCGAAATTAAAATAGAAATACAGTACTACAAAGAAACAAACTCCAAACCCTGACAAAGTCAGAGTACAACCTGACACCCTGTCAGGCAG
>PYHW01009260.1:1603507-1655420 GCA_013186435.1 Turdus rufiventris | reverse complement strand
TTCCCTTCCCTTCCCTTCCCTTCCCTTCCCTTCCCTTCCCTTCCCTGTGTTTTTCCTGTTAGGACTGTGCCTGCCATCTCTCTTATCAGTGACGAGTGTCAGGAGAAAGAGCCTTTATTTACCCCATAAATTATTTTTATAATTGCAAATACTAGTCTGCTTTTGCCTTGTAACTGCTTTTCTTTCTGGGCCAGCCCCAAAACTCATAATCATACCTTTGTTACTTTGTGTCAGTCTGAAGTGAGAAACTGCTATCCAATACCCCAGAGAAATCCTGGTATCCATCATAGATTTCTTATAATAATTTTTTTTGTGTTTATTTATTTTTTTTTATTCATTTTGATATGGAAACTTACATTCAGGAAATATTTTTAAGGTATCCACTAAACCTTCTGTAAAAGAGTTTTCATAACCTTTCAGATATATCTTTCTGGATAGATATTACTGATGATCCACTTGAAAGAGCAAATAGCTGCAAACTTCAGTTTACTTAGGAAGCATTTAAGGATAGTAATAACTTATCCCTTGTCAGGCTGTAAGGATTATGGACTATCAAAGATCACAGAATTGAATTAATATCTTTAAATTGCCCAGCCTACTTGTAAATAGCTAGATGATGTGTATTTGCTTTTTAGGAAGTCTTCTGGGGACCATGTTTGTGGAACAGCACACAAGCCTGTGACGAGACTGCTTGGTCCTGAGAAGTTTATTGACTTCAACCTCACAGAAAGACAAAAGAAAGTAGAAGATAAATGTTGTTATTATTGTTACAGGAGGGGATTGAGGCAGGGGGAGCAAACATCCTCTTGGCATATAAACTCAGTTAACATTCTTCCCTGGGGTTCACATCCACGGTTGAGATTCTCACAAATGGCGAGGGCCAGGCAAAACAGAAACCACGGGCTCCTTCCTCACAGTTGTTAACCAGAACTGGAGGGAGAGGAGCAACTGCCCTTGTCCAGGGACACTTGCTGGGAGAATTCACCAGTTATGACTTCCTAACCTCAAACACCATGACTTTGGAATATTTGTCCAAGTGCTTTTAAAGCATGGAGCCCAGTGAAAAAGTGACAGAAAAAAAGAGGAAGATTTTCCTGATTGTCCTTTCATTATTTTCAACTATAAGTCTGGAAGTATAGACGATTTGAAGCAAAGATTGCTTTCTTCTAGAGTTCTCTGTGTCCAAGAAACTTTGGCTTCTCCTCTGGGAAGCAGACCCACTATGAAGAGAGATACTAGGAAAGTAAATACATTAGTAGTGTTGATATATAACTCTGATTAAGATTTTAGGAATTGCTAAATAATTTACTCTCATTACTAAGCCTTCCATTCTGAAGTTTATACATCCTGCTGTTTGTGCTGGATGCTCACTTTTACTTTTCCTAATGTTGCTTTATAAGAAAGATTACCACCAGCTATTTCTGTTGTTGATAATTTTCCATTGCTGCAAAGCTCTTTGTGTTTGTTACTGTGACATTGCTACCCATGCCTGAGCTTTCCCACAAAATTGCATCATTGCTATACAGCACAATCATGGAATTTGGAGGAGGAAAAACCAGTTTTGAAACAGAAGAGATAGCGTAGAACAAGCCTGCTGATGCCCTGCAGAGTATTTAATTAACAGAATCGATCACTTCTTTGAGAGATAAAGTGATTTGATAGAATTCAGGGAGAAAACACCTCTTTTTCAGGGCAGGGATAGTTCCTTACTGACACTCCCACTGTTTTTTAATTAGTCTCTCCTGATTCCCACAGAGAAGAGAAAAAAATTAATTTTTAAAATTATGTATTTAGAACCTCAGATTCCACCAACTGGCAAGGGACTTTACAACACATGTCTCTCACAGGAGAAGGCTTTTTCTGTCAGATTTAGGGATTCTGTCAAACTGTTAAAGGGATTTAATGAGTGCAGTATGATAAATACATGATGTTACAAAGTACATTTTACATGTAGAAACTTCATCACTACACATGCACACATATATGCAGACAGCAGGATTTAAACATTTAAGCATTTTCCAGGCTAGAAACATTTTATACTGTTTATTTTATACTTTTTTTTATACATTATCCAACTAGTTGGTGATTCAGAAGATTTTTGTACTGACAAATGTGATTAGCGCCAAACCACGTGTATTCCTATTCAAATAATAAATGAAGAAGGTAGTCAGTTCCTAAAAATTCTTAACACCTGTTGGAATAGCTGAGCTCTGGATCTTAAAGACAGCTGTAAACCTCTTGCTCTTCATGGATTTCTCTTTCTCTCATTGAAGTATTGTCAAATTCTTGTGGGTGCGTCAGGTTTGCCTGAGTGTCAGCCCGATAAGATGTTAACCCAATCACTACTGAAACCAGTGTTTATAAGAAAAGTGTAATCCATTGGCAAGCAGACAGGCAAGCTAAAAGAAAAAAGCAAGCAGCAGAGTTTATTCAAATGAAGCCCTATGAACCCAAAATTACTGCATCCATATCATCCTAATGTGTGACAGTTGTATATATATATCAGTTTTATATTTTCTCTTTCATATTTTCCTCAGGTAAGTAGAAATGGAGTGGGTGGAACACCACACCATTGCGTTTTTCTTGCTGTTGCTAGGTTCAAAAATAAGGTACCAAAACTGTTATAAAGTATCACAGTTAATTTTCTAGAAGCTTAAACAGCTCTGGAGAATTAAAAAAACCCCATAATATTTAGTTCTGGAATATTTAGTTATATTACTTTATATAAATTTTATATTAACACTTATCTATTTCTGGAATGCTATGTCAGCCTTGTTGCAGAGCTATGCTCACATATATTTAATACTCTTTTCCTTCCAGAATGAATGAGTAAGTTTGTCTGTGCAGATGTAACATATGTATCTATAGACCACTTCAGCCCTGAGCATGATAAACTCAACCTTGTTATAAGCTAAAATATTGGCAATGACAGGCCTGCGCTGTAGAAGGCTTGCCAGGAAATAAAAGTCTTCCATATCTTAAAATCTCACTAGCAAAAGACTCAGACCTCCCACTTTGGAGGGAGTAAAAACTACATGAAAGCAGTCTTTCTCAACAAAAAGCAGGTATCCATCAGGGGTGTTTTGAAATATTTGAGATTTCTTCCCTGAGAATATGGCCAGCTGTGTTGGGTGTCAGGATTAAAAGCAGACTGTCAGGCTCCAAGTAAGTATGGTTAGGGTATCTGGGCACAGTCATAACCCATCCACTCACAGCTGGGTGCTGACAGCTTCTGTGCCCTCAAACTTTCCTTGGGGGCTGCAGCTCTCGGCATGATGCCCTTAGGCTGAAGGTAGAGTGGGGACAGTCAAGTTGTCAAGCATCCAAAGTTCCCAATTAGTGCACTCCTGCATGTTGCTTGGAATGACTGCTCCATCTTTGTGTCTTCTGACGCGAGCAGACAGTTAGCAGTTTGTTATAGAATTCACATTCCTGGTGGGGCAGCCTGGAGGTGTGGTAATCTGCCTTTGTACTAAATGACCATAGGAGAAGGATGAAGCATCATGCTTTTCTTTCAGATCTGGTTTGTAGTGCTTCAGTTAAGTCTAGAGAGGTTCAGAGTTCCACTCAGATGACCTAGACCATTTCTTCCAATCCAAGACACAATCCCAGGTAGGTTTCAAGGAGCAGAAGTCTGCAGGCAGTGAACAGTGATCAACCTGCCACAGGGTCTGAGGTCTCTGAAAAAAATGTGTGCAGCTTAAAAACAGCCGCAGGTTTACAGCTTCGACCCTGCTACATTGTGTTTAGGCAAGAGAAAACAAAAAACAGAGATTTCCAAAGCTAATTAAATAGTTAGATATGAGTTTGACCTGTGCCTGACATGGCATTAGGGCATATTATGGCACAAAGAGTTCTTACACGTAGTTCTGGTTTAAAACGGATTTTGGCTTTGCAGGAATTGTGAAATATTTATAGTTATCTAATAAATCTGTTCCCCAGACCTTAAGTTTTTTCCCCAAAAAACCCAAACACTTGTAAAATATTCTGTCAAAGTCTTCCTGCAATATTCCTTTTAGTGGTCCAGAGCCTACAGCCTCGTTTATTGAATTTCTAATAAATAATACATTTTTAATTGTTTGCGTCTCAAAACTGCAGGTTGGTTTTATCCTATGACAAGAAAGCAAAGCTGAGATTCATAACCAGCAAAATCAATGGTGTGGCAAATCACTACATTTTTCACCCTTAGAAATCCTGTTCTAGCTCTGTAAGCTTGTATGACTTACTTACTCTATGGAGAGGAATGACAAAAATGGGAAAATCTGAGCATATGTGTAGATTAAGGGGCACACCTTAGGACCAGGTACATAAATTTTCAGTTATAAAAAGAGGAATCTGTTGTTCTTTGTTACATAATTTCTAATATTGATCAGTCCTTTTGCTTTATAAATATTCACGCTTTTTTCCTGATTTTTTTCCTGGTATTTTTTTTCATATTTGTCTTCATTCTGTCTTACAATGAGTGTCTTGTTAGTTCTGTCTAAAAAAAGTAAGATGAACCTCTAGTGAACTTTCAAATCATGGAGCTGCTGGTTTTTGGTGTCATATCCTGCACCAGCTCTTCCCAAACTGATTATGAAAATGCATTCCACATTGCCAAGAGCTTTAAGGGTATTTCCTTCACTCTTCTACTTTACACTAATGTTTTACACAAAAGAGGCAGGAGAGGGTCATGAGATATATGGCAATGATTAATGGAGCTGTAGCTTAGTAGGGACATGGTGGGAGATGTCCAGCTAATTGCATTTCCTCTGAGACTTCCTTGACATTCTGTTCCCAAATTTGCAAATTGAGTGATATACTTTGCACTCCAAGTGTTGTATGAGATAGCCATTATTTACAGTGACTGACTTATAAAAAGATAATATGTTTCCTATCCAGCATGACTAGTATTATTTGTGCTTCCTTTCGTTTCTCTCTTTGATCTGTGCTTAAAGGAGAGAAAATCCATCATGTTTAGCTGGAAAGAAAATTCTTCACCACCTGTTGTTCTTCTCAGTGCAAAGCTTCATGGGTCTGAGAATACCATTGAAATTTTTGGATAATTAATCAGAGGAAGTTTCAGAGTCCCATGTTCTACTGTGCTGTAGTCAGAGTCCAAATTTGAGTTCATTTCCCTGAAAGGCATATTCAGAAGAAAATCAATTCAAAAATTAACGCAATATCAAAGACATTTGTTCAATGTGTGACATTGATTTTTGAAGTGACACCCGTCCATTTTAAAAATAATTTTAATCTTTTTCCCTCAAAATTAGTTTCAATTTCATTTGGATATTTCATATTACTAAGATACATTTTTGAGAAATAAAAATTACTGGCTGTGCCATGTGAAATTTTTGAAGTAGCAAACATAGACTATAGAAAAACAATTTGGTAAGAAAGTTTCTCTCTGTGCCCGTGCTTGTAAGAACACCTCATGAAACGAATGTTTGCCTTCTTTTGTTGAGTTGTAGCATTTCTCCTGGATTTTGGGAGCAGTTTGTTTAGAGAAAGGAAGTAATACAGTAGCATCATCTAAAAGAGCTCCTACTCACAGATTCCATTTGATCTTCTGATATTGAGCTGCAAAGACAAAGAATAAGAGAATTTGGGTACGCATTTCTGAACTGGCCTGCTTAAGAACACAAACGAGTATCCACCTATCCATTTTGTTTTCCATAGAGAAAGCAATATTTTTCCAATACAGAAACAATCCAGCATACAAAAGGGACTCTGAGCTGAATGTTTTGAACTTCAATATGATAGAAGAAAGAGAAATTTCCTAATGAACTGTTAAGGTCAACAATATGAAAATGTGGGTGCGAGTGGAAGGCAAGTGTGTCCAAAAAATCTACATCCATCAAAGGAATTATGATTGAGCTAATAGAAATTATGCTTCTGCACCAAATTTATCTGAAATCATCCTGAATGCTTGACTTTTATAAAAAGGGTAATAGAATTTGAATTTGGGGTCCCATTGAGCTCATATCTAAGTCAGCTCATCCAATGTTTTATCCTTAGTGACTAACAGTATCATGATAATTCTCTTTTTTGAATGGGCAGTGTACAGTATTTTCATAAAATAATTTTCCAAGGCTTGCTTTTTGCCTACTGTTATGACTTCATACCATTTGCAGGAGCTTCTGAAGGAGTTGTGCATGTGCTAAAATGTTCAGCCCACATATTTCAGAAAGGAAAAAGGAGTTGGGAGGATGTTTTGTACCAAATAACTTCATGAATATTTGTTTATCAGTCCCCTTGTTTAAAAAGGTTTTCCATGTAGAAAAACTATACTAGTCTTTAATTTTCAAGAGCAAAGGGAGGGTCAGTTTACATATAATTCAAGTGTGAATTTCCTTTTATTTTTTAAAAGGATATTTTAAATCAGACAGCTGAATATAAAGTAAAACTAATAGAAGCAAAAAAAAAATTAGGAATCTAAGCATTTTAAGATTGTTTGGATTTCTTTTTTTCATTTTTAAATTTTTTTTTAAAGAAAGCTATAAAGAAAATGATGAGGCTTTTTAAGCCAAGCTAGCTTATGTCTGGACAACAGAACAGACAAAAGAAATCCTATCTACTACAAAAAATAAATAAATTGCCCAGAAGCTGTTCACTGAGAACACTGAATGCATTAAGATTTTAACATAAAAAAAGATAGTACAATTTACAATTGTAAAGAATTCTTTACTTCATACACAATAAAAGAGACACCCTTCATATCTTCCAAAGCATTATGAAGCAGGAAGCATTATGACACTATTTTAGGTGAAGGACATCTCATTATCTCCTGTTCCATTATGGACTATCTTTTGTAACTGTAAGGTTTTAAAGCAAAAGAACACTATTTTTATTGGATGTTTTGTATGGATAAGAGCAGTTTCTTACACAGGATGGTGACATTTGAATTTTATTTTGTAACTTCAGTATTTCTTACTGGTAATAATTGTAGGGCACTCATATTTTTGCAGATAAATAGCAGCATTAATCTGAACTCGGTTCAACCTTCCCATAGTAAAATCAGCAGCAATAAAATTTCACTACATGATCATAAATGGAAAATGGCTATAATATATTAATATATAAATGTTATGTAATTTAGCTTAATCTAGTGTGTCACTGGAGATCTAGTGAAGCACTGGAAGGCATAACTGATACCATTGCTCCCCACTGAAGTTCATACTGAGAGTATCTCACATTCTAAACTGTATAAAGTTTCTGTTTTGCTCTGGAGTGCAAAACTCAGACTTGCATGAGAAGCTGTGCTGCAGTGGGCAGAGTTACCAGCATTTTTTAATTTACAGGAGGGCCTTGCTATGATTGGCAGTGAAGAACACATTGTAATTCAAAACAGTGCACACTAACCAGAACTTTGTAATCTTGTATGATTATGCATTTCTGCTAACTACCACTCATTTCAAAAAGGCACAGGTGTCACTTTGCATTTCACACAGGTATGGAGATGGTTGGATGAGACAAAAAACAAACAAAACAAACAAAAAACCAAACAAACAACAAAGGAAAAAGATGGAAAAAAATTTGACATCTGCTTTCCTAGTGGTCTCAGTACTAAAATCATACTTACAACAGTTTCTGTAATTGCTTCTCATCTACTACCATGAGTTGTCACATCATCTTTACTGCCCTAAATACGTCTTTCCCTCTAGTTTTGCTGGGTAATTGGAATTGTTAACCTGTGAGCAACCATCCAAACCCGACAGTACGAAAGAGTGTAAAGACCTTTTTTCGATTTCTAATTTCTTCTGAGATTGTACACACATTTTTTATTTTTGCTTAAATACACCCATCCCATCAGGCGCTAAAATACCTAAATACTTCAACCTGTAGTACAAGCTGGATAATGCTAAAGGCCTCACTGCTGTTGAAGGAGTGGTCAAAAAAATGCAGCAAATAATTTGTTGTCCTGGTAGACTTCAATTAATGTGAAGTCCTGTGGGCGGAAAATCTGCTTATTTTTTACTGATTTTGCAATTGTTTTCTTTTACTGTTGACACCTAAAGGCAGAATCCAAAAAATACCAAAATTTTGTTATTTCAGAGGTTTCTTTTTCATAAGCAAAAAATAATGTGGCCCCTTCAATGTTTTACTTCCTCTAAAGTATAAACCACAGTTAGGGAGGAAGTCCCTACACTTTTGCACAAAATGTGAGATTGTGGTAAGCAAGGTTTCTGAGGTGATGTTAATTTCTTATTTGAGGATATTTAAGATGATCATCTGATTTTGGAAGACTGACGGGAAACACGTTCTTGACATGTACTTCCCTACTACAAATAAAAGCTTTGCAGGCAAACTGCACTTCTATGTTTGCTGCTTCATAAATTTTGCCTACCTTCAAGAAAGCTACACGAGTTAATCAGCCAATTGAGCAAAAAAGAGGATGGATTTGCAAATACTTCTCTTCGATGAGGATACGATAACATCAGAAACCATTCTCATTGAAGTATTTCTCTAACATGATGCAGCCTCCCAGGAAAGACAAACCATGAATAACGAGAAAATATGTAAAAATGTAGCCTATATTATCTTCCAGGACAAGCCATTTTTTACATTGGTGAAACTTATGCCTCTCACCTCTAGAATTACAGTGGAGAATGTTTCTAAGCAAAAGTCTGGCCTCACAACTGAAAGAAAAAATGAAACAAAAACTCAAATAAAGCAAGTTATTTTTCTTTTTCCCAAGAAAGGGAAGAAAATTTTCAAAGAACCCAAATGTTTTTTGGCTTGTTTGATTTTTTTTTCCTCACAAAAACAGCCAGACATGGTTTTGTCCTCCTATTCCTCACTGAAAGGATTTCATACAGCTTTACTTATCTGTAGATTTCACAGATCAGTAAAAGTTACCCTCTGGAGCTATGGCAGATTTTTTTCTATTTGAAATATCTTGGTTATACAGTTAATAAATAATTTCATTAGAGGAAATAAAAATTGGAAAATTATATTAACAAATCTATAACATGATCTTTTGAATCTTTGTTTCTCTTTATGAGAGAAAAAATGGAATTAGAGGTCATGTCAAGAGTCTAAAGGAATTTGGTTATGTGAAATATATTTGATATACTATGGTCAAGTGTGTATGAAAAACAGCTTACAAAATTTTTTGAGGAACAGTTTTCACACGTCTTCTCCAGGGTATCCACCCTTGCAAAACCTGGTTTTGTAGAACTTTCAACTTCTTGTGGCAGAGTCACAGAAGGTACAGGGAGACAATTTTTAATAGTTGATAGTTAACTTTCCCTGTTTAGTGAAAACAGACAGACTGATTATATTTCTTAATGGAGACTTCATAGCTGACATACAATTTAGTCTAACATCCATTGTTTCAGATGGAAAGACTCTATGTGTTATATTTAGAATTTCTTCTCTTTTCACACACCATTGATTTGCAAGTTCTTTATAAAATACATTCAGCGTGTCAGGAAATACTCTAAATCCAACTGGAAATGAATGTAGGCAACTAGCTGTACACAACCCTGTTAGAGCACAGTGTTTGATAAGATGACCTTCTAAGGTCACTTCCAACTATTCTGGGATGAGTCCACCTCTACAAATATTCACAGTATTCATCGCTAGGAGCTTCCATTAAGGAAATTCTCAAAGCAGATATTATGAACTTGAGCACCAGAACATTCCTAGATATTCAGCTACCATTCAGAAACTTCAGAAAAATCACATGTAAAGTCTGTGGCCAAATTACCAATAGAGGGTAATCCTGTCCCAACAGACCAGTTTTTCCACACCTATGTGGAATTTTATTTCTCCTTTGTGAGGACAAAAGAAAACAAATGTCCTAATTTCTCCTCCTTCAGCCCTTAAAGTGAGATTGTCAAATACGCATGCAAGGCACAACCCCCAAATTCTGTTTTTAAGATGTATTGACCATGCAGAAAACAAAGAGCTGCTGTTTGAAACCTCTGGAAGTTTGAGCTGGACTAGGAGCTGGGTCTTAGTAGCTGGGCTGCAAAATCTTCACTTATTATCTGTAGTAATGTAACTGTAGTATGTCCCTTTATGCTTTGTGAAAACTGTCCAAGATATACAAGTTTTCACTTGGTATCCATGAGCTATATAAATTTCTAAATCTAGAGCTGAAAATTTACATTAGCTGTGGTTTGTCTCGTTTTTCTCTGGGAAAAAAAGCAGAACAAGTCCCAATCAGAAAAATTACCCACAAAGTCAACAAAGCAAAATGTCTTTATCTGTATCACAAGCCTGCAAGGCATATGGCAGATTACATGTACTTTTACCTGAGGCAAAGTGAAATAAATGATGTTGTAGTCACTTTCATGAGAACTGATGCCTTGTTTTGGAAGCTAATAACAAACTATTCATAAAATGTGAAATTTTTTAGAACAATGTAACTTTTCCCAACTTTTCTATTTTTTTATTACTGAATGACAAAAATGCCTTCAACGTGTATTTCACATCTAAGGGCTTTATATATTTTCTGTCACTGTGTGTTAGTCTAATACAATCTAACATAGAAAATATCTTCCTACTGCCTTTACATAAAATTAACTGTATATTTTTACAGAAAAATAAATGTGTTTTTTTTAGAATGTAGAAAAGAATTGTAATATATATTTATATAAAGTAATGCTTTATACTGAGGGACCAGAGGAATTAGTAGTGCTCTGTAGATCATGTAGCAAGCATACATCAAATGAAGTTTGAAGGTGGTGTAAAGTCAAATTAGTGGGAAGTACACCGTGTTTCCTCTGGAGTCTGGACATTCATTTTTACCAAAGTAGAGGAAGCTCACAAAACTTGTACAGCTCTGCAAACCAGGCAGGAAGAGCACCATAAAGACATGCTGCCTCTCTTATGATGTATCTATGTGTCCTGGAAAACACATTTGTTCTCACTGTATAAGCTACAAAGCACAATGTCCCCACAGGAAAATTGTGTATTGATATGCACTTTGTTCTTGTGGTTTTTTTTTTTCTATGTGTATTTGTATTTTTTTTCCTACATGTTTTTGCCTAATTTTAAGGACATTATTTTAAGACAGGATTCTTGGCCACAGCCTGAGTTTTTAGGCTGCTTAGTACTTAGCAGACCAGTCTAAAAAACTTGCGCTTTTCCCAGGTAAATTCATTTACTTTTCAAAAATATCATCACCCAAATCATGTGCTTGGAACCACGTCCAAATCAGGTTTTGGAGGCTATACACTCCTCAGCCCTATAGGGCTGTCTACTCCAGAGTTCTGGAACAAAGTGAAAAACCTCTGTTTTTCTTGCCTTAAAAATGAATTTGCCATTTTCCCTTTTAGGTCCATTGCCTTCTGTTCTATCACTGGGTATCATTGAGAAGAAAGTCTGATTTCATGCTCTTTGCATTTTCTCATCAGGTATTTTTGCCAGTGAACTAGATATCCTTGAGCTTTCTATTCTCTGGGTGAACAGTCCCATCTGTCTCAGCATCTCCTCATATGAGAGATGCTCTGCTCCCTTTGTGGAGGTTCACTGTACCAGTATGCTCATGTCTCTGTTTTTCTGAGGAGATGACAACTGGACCCATCACTCCAGGTGTGGCCTCAACAGGACTTGGCAGACAAGAAAGTTCACCTCCCTCAAGCTGCTGGCTGAATATCAGGATGCATACCTTCTGATGCATCTCAGAATACTGTCTTTGCAACAGGGAAACATTGGTGGCACATATTTGAATTTCTGTCCATCAGAAACTCCACTGCCTTTACAAAGCTGCTTTCCAAAAGCTGGTTTTTTTTTTTTTGAGTGGATGGCTCCCACTCCAAATGCTGGTACTTGGGTTTGCTCCTCCCCAGTTGCAGGATTTAGCATTTGTTTACCTAGTGGATGATTTAACAAAGGAACACAGACCTGTCATTTTAACAACAGCTTACAAACTACGTCTAAAATGAACAAAAAAAAACAATTCTTTTTTTTTTTTTTTAATTTTCTGCACATGGTAATTCGTTTTTGATAGAGACAGTAGTTGCATACTTCTACAAGTGTTGACAAATGAACCTTTTATGTGGTAAAAGCTTGGCTGAGCAGCTTATACCACTGAGAAGAACTGCTATGCCCCTCATACATGATAATAAAACCTGATTTTATTTTTAATTGTCAAAAAATCAGCTATTGTTTTGGAGTTACCATTATCCCACCTCCAGAAATGACTTTAATGTTTACAAGATCTTCTGCAAAAAGAAATTATGTAAAGTAACTTACCCTAAAGCACTAGAACAAAGAGGAGAGAGAGGTGATCAAGTTTTACCCACCTTACTCACTACCTTTTTGTCTACATCACACTCCTATTCTGACATGCAAAATTTTTATGCAAAATATACCTATGAGATTTAAGTTTTGTGGTTCAATGTGTATCTGTAAGAAACTATTTCCTTCAAGATCCATCAGGTTGACTTATTTCTGTTCCCAGAATATAGAACCATGGCATAGCATTACTTAGCTAAAACAATTTAACTGGAACTGATAAATTTTGTTTAAAAGACACCCATACAATGTACTGGAAAGGCTGTATTACAAAGACAGTTGGACACTGATGACACTCAATTAATTTTCATATTAATTCCTGACAACACCATTGTGTTTACTTGGACATTAAATTCCGTTGAAGGAAGGATTTGCTCTGGTGATTCTAAGCAAGACCGAAGTGATGTTGGAAACAGCTTAAAGTAAAACTCAGAAGATTTTTTCCCCTTCTCTTGTTAGAGGACTGATGCAGAGAACTTTGGTTCAGAAACACACTAATGTTTCCATTGTACAAGATTGCTGAACTGTTCTGTTGATTCCACTGAGCAAGGCTGACATTTGGATGAGCTTAGATGAAAAGACAATATTAGCATAGTATAAAATAAACAAAGTATAAAATTACAAAGTATAAAATAAACTGCCAATACAGAGCTTTCCCTAATTTGCGTTTTTGAAAATAATGTTTCTCAATACAGTCTGATAAACTGAAATGGGAGAGACTTAAAAAACAAAACAAGATGATTAACATGGATATAGTTTGCAAATTACTCTAGATGTCTGGAAAAGATAGCACAAACCTGTACTTGGAGTCACTGAAATCCTCAAACATAAAAATTGCATCTGATGTTATGCAAAGTGAACACCAATTTAATCACGTTCTTTAAGCTGGATAAATAGCAAGGAGCATATGTCAATAAAATTTGTACATGGAAGAGTATCCTCTATGTAAGTTTGAAAGAAAGTAGACCTGAAGAAAATAAGGGTTGTGTGAAGGTAACAATGAAAGAAACTTGCCTCCTCAAAACAAATATTTTTCTTTTAAATAGAAATTATATTACAACAGAACAATCACAGAAAATTATTTCTTCTAGTCATGAATAGCTGAAATCATTTTTATCTGTCATAATATTTCTCCTTGCTGAAACCATAGGTTTGGAATCAATGTGTATCAGAAAGACAACCTATATGTTTTTTGTAGAAAAGGATTTTTTTTTTAAAAAGGAATTGAGATATAACTAGTGCAGATGTCAAAATAATACTTTAAGCAAAAATAAAGTAAGCTACTTATTCATCACTTTTACACAGGGACTGCAAAATATTCTGCCTTTCCCTTTATAATTCCTAGTTACACATTTACACAGCAATGAATGTATATTTCAACTCTCTTCAGAAGATCAAAAGAATACATAATAATTACAAGGAATTATTATTCTCAGCTGCATAAATCTTAATAAATAAAAGGATTTTGACTGAAGAATGGGAATGCAAGAAACAGAAATTAGGCATGACATAAGAAAAGCTGAGTACTGTATTATCCTTGCTAAAATATATTGTCTCATTCTGAAAGTGAGTGGAATGATGTTTTCAAAATGGATTAAGTAAACTATTGATTTGTTTCAAGTACACTTGGATATGAATGTCCAAGCTGAAATAATTTATACGAACTGGTATTCTGAGAAACGAATTGGCTTGAAGTAGGAAACCAAGTACAAAGGTAAACAGCAAAAGTACTTTTCTCCATCTGGGGTTATCACATCCTTGTGGAAAAACCTGCTCCCCCCAGCCTAGGCACCTGTATGCAATGGGGCACTTAAACACCCTGCATACCTGCAAACTACTGCTGCAGTTTCAAATGCCATTGCAGGTGAGTCTGCATTACTCTGTGTAAGCAGTAAACCTGATATTGGTGGACCTGACTGTCAATATTACAACATTACATTTTTGTGTGTATTTATTACTATTATTTGTTCTTTCTATTTGTATCAATGGTGTGAATGATGGATTTTTTGGGGACAAATCACAGCTTCCATTCCTCAGCTTGCTAAATTAAAAAGAAAGTAGGAAAAATAAACTGAAGTTTTTACTTTTATGGCCTCCTACAAGACCCAGGAACAATATAGCTTCTTGTCTTGGCTGTTCACCTGAAATTGTAAAACAGAGTTATTCTGTGTGGTCATTGCTGCTCCAGATTTAACATTTAGTGGCATGGCCTCACATTCTCAGATGACCTTTATCAAAAGATTTGGATTGCTGCTTTTTTTCCTGAGATTTGTCAAATGGATGGGAAGTTTGTATGCAAACACTTGAGCTTTATCACAATAAAGTGACGTGCAGTGGAGTAGAAAGCAGTTTGTATTTTTTATCCAGGTAGCTCATATTATTTATTCATACTAATTTTGTATTGTTTACAGGATAGAACACAGAGATCCACTTTATTGAAAACCACCTTTTAAAAGTCATATAATTACTTACTTCTAATTTTGTTCATATTATTACATAATCCGGCCTGACAGTGTTCTCTTCTGCTCAGATCCAGTATCAGAATTAAAAATCTTCCATTTTACTAATACGTACTAATACATAGAAATTAAAAGTAGAAAGATCACAAAGAATTGAATACGCTACCCAGGCTAAGATTATTATGTGTGACAAAACATTACTTAAGCAATAAATAGAGCTGCAATTTCTCTGTAGGCCCACTCATTTGTTTATTTCAACTATATGAATGTAAGATATGTTAAACATTATTTGCTTGATTATTCTGAGATGGTATATTTTTATTAGGTGAAAAACATTTGTTGCTAAAATAATGATGACTTTATTACACTACTAAACAGCATTTGTGCCCTTTACATCTGCTTAGCTTTATACTTATCTAGGACTTTTTTTTTCTTTTTTTCTTCATTCCTTGGTAAAATTGACTGCCAAAATATCTTTCTGTACATATAACTATTATAGTGTTTAAATAAATTAAACAAAATAATGTAAACCATGGTAAAAAAATTACTGTGCTGAAAGCTGGCAGCAGCTCATAACATTATAAAATTTTAAGTAAATAAAAGAAAAAAATTAATCAAGGGATAAAGAGACCCAGTTTCTTGTGATTCATCACTTGGCTGCCTAAATCTAAGTGCTTTTTGAAAGGGAGGGCTCATTACAGTCAAAATATTTCAGATTAACTCTTCCTTTTGAACTTCAGTGTCACTCTCAGATACATTACAGCGTCTGATGAAACACAGACCTGGCAGCAGGCTAAATGCTGCCCTGATTTTTTGTTTTGTGTTGTACTGAGCCCATTTCTAGCTTGATAATTGGCTAGTATTAATGACGGCAAAGAACTGTTGATGGTGGGGAGGAGTTAGCATGTCTGCGTCAAGTTTTCCTGAAAGTATCTCCAGAGTACTGGACATACCCTTGGTATACTAGTAGTAATGCTTCTCTTTTCTTCCTACTAGATTTCATGGCATGACAATCGTGAGCTGCAATTTTTCTATAGCTTGGGTTTGCTGCATCCAGGTTGTTCTGAAGGCAATCTGACCAAGGGCATTCTGCCTCTATCTTTAGTGTCTTTGTCATTTCACTCTAATAGCAAGGCTTTTTTGACCCATGTTGGTGTTAGCTAAGAATGGTGGGTTATGCAGGGATAATCTCGATTTTCTTTGCTCTGAGACAACTGTGGCACAAGTGAAAGGTGTAATTGACATAATCTAATGTTACTTCAGTTTTATCTATCTATCCAACTCACTGCCTGTATCCATTAAAAAAAATCTTATGTAAGATTAAATTTTCAGGATTCCATCATAGACTGACTGCATCATGACTGTCTAGTATTGTAGCATTTTGGCAGTTTTGGGAAATTTTAAGCTATCCAAAACCAGTGGACCTTGTGCTGTCCTAGGATTAACTTCTCAGCCCTTTTCTTGCCTGACAACCACAGGCTCCCTTCCCCCAGAGAGTAACATGCAGGAAGGAAAGACTGATGCCCACTTGAGGCTCATGAACTGGCATGAACCCAAGACTCTAGAGTGGTTTGAATCCTGTCACAAAAGTTGATTTGTTTTTCTACACCTTTCAATTCAGATTTTTAAATTTAAAATCGATAAGTGCAATTAAAAGCTGAAGAAAATGTATTGGTTAATTATTATAAGTCAAACAGAACATGGTGTACTTTCCATGTACCTGGTAAGCATTTTTACTGTTTCGTAAAAAAAATGCTAAGTCTTCTCTGACACATGATAGATTAGGGGAAACAATGAATAACTTTGGGATAAGGGAACAGGTGAATCTAAATCCCTGATAATGCTTCAGGCAGTAGCACTGTTGTTTATGTTTGATGATCATTGCTGCCAATTTACTTGAGAAAATGTCAACTCCCAAACTTAGGATGACAACTAAGCTAAAAACTCAAAATTTTTCTCTGAATATTTCAAATTGTTTAAAAAAAAAAGTCAGTGTTACCAAATTTCTGTAACATCGTGCAAGATGAATTGCAATCATATTTTGCAACATAAATTTTTCAGTACCTTAAGAGAGTATGAAAAAAGGTAGAGGTTAAAGATATTTAAAGAACCTCACAAAAAAAAAGTACTTTGATTTTTGTCTTTAGTTCCAAGATGACATATTGGTACATGCTAGGGATCCGATTCAGAAAATTACTTTGATGAGAGTATAATTTAAATAACACAAGAAGTACTGTTCTCCAAGTAGCTACTTATGCATGCACAAGGTTGAAGATTGGGGTTTAGTAGTTGTGGTTCATTCTCTATTTCTTTTTCCTATTTTTAATTATGCATTTTACTAGAACAATGAGTTTATGACTCATCTTCCATGACAGCTTTTGGAGGATGTAGTTAAAAAAACCAATACATGGTCAAATTTGACTTTAGGAATGTTGCATTTTGGAGACTGTAGGAAATAAGATTTTGTTTTTCCCAAACTTATGTTCTACTGGATCTGATGCCCATTTTCTTGAGCTTCTTGTGTTTCAGATCAAGAGAAGAAGAATCAATGTGCAAAGTGGACTATGAAGTGCAGGTAAAGGACTTTAGCCCATAACAACTATGGGTTAAATTTGGAAAGTGAGTTTAGCGATCTCTTACAGACTTCAGGTAACATTACTGAATTTTCAAGAAAGCAACTCAAGTCTTGATTCTTTGGAATCTAAGAAAAAGAGGTGATGACAGGAGACAAGCAGCAAGAGACAATAAATAGTCTCAAGAAAATAAACAGCTGTGTCTATTAAATAAAAATATGTTTTACTTTGGAAGGGATTATGATGCTTATATAAATGATTGACTGGCTTGTAGAAATGGCAATTAGGTTGGTAATTACGATGTAACATAGTCCAGTGGGTATGATTTCCTATGTCCTTTTCTATAAAAAAAAACCTCACATTTACTTGATGTCTCTCATGTGCAAAGTATTTTCACTAATCCTCAAACAAGTTGTTTCATTGGTTTCAGTTTCATTCATAATCAAGATCTAAAAGAGTTATGCAATCCTGTGTAGAGAAAGTCATAAAGCCTCAAGAACCTTGAATTCTACATTAATTCAGTAAAATTAGCGAACACACACTTTAAAGAACTGTTTGATATATTGTAAGAGAGTATATATGAGAAGAAGCACATGCAAACCTAATTTCTACACTACTTGAATACTTCTCCTATGTATATTTAGGAGCCTTAAAATTTCTTTCAATATTAGTTACTTGTATTTGGTGAAGATGGAAAGAAACTATAGAAATCTGGGTTTGCCTGTTGGATTCAGGTTGAGGGTTTTTTTTTGTTGTTGTTGTTGTTAGTTTGTTTTTTTGGTTTTTTTTTTTTTTGGTTTTTTTTTTTGGTTGTTGTTTTTTTGTTTTGTTTTGTTTTGGTTTGGTTTTTTTTTGTTTTTGTTTTGTTTTGTTTGTTTCTTTTTCTTTTTTCTTTGGTTATTTTTTTGTTTGACTTATAATTTGTTTTATTTTTATTATGTTCTGTGCTGTGGAAATTTGCTGTGGAAATTCTCCCCCTCTCAGTTGCCCAAAGCATAGCAACAACCATGGATGATTTCAGTGCAATGGCTTTTTTCTTAATGAAAAACGCTGACAAAACCATGATAGTTTGAAAAAAATCTTTCACTACACTTGGTCTTTCACAGTGATCTGTATTTTCAATCTGTCTCTACTGAATTTTTGTCTCCCTCTTTTTGTATCCATATCCTAATTTTTCCATCTCATTGTGAACCCTCCGCAGTCCCTTACATCTACATGTGCAGAACCAGCAGTAGATGTGTACTGTTCACAGTAAATTTCTCTGTCTTAACACTAAGAGGGATTTGGTTAGACAATATGATTGCTACTGAGAGCAATAACTTAATGGGTGACTGTTTTACTGCAAAAGCTTTGCTTCACTTTGTTCTGAATTTCGTTTTTATACCCAAATGTTATATGATGTGTGTGCTGTAATCTTACAAACAACATGTTGAGCAAAAACCAGCAGGCAAATTAATTCAGTGCAATACTGCAACGGAATAAAACTAGATGAGTTATTTCACAGCTATATTGGTTAAAAAGCTGCCTAAGTAACAGAATCCTTTTAACCCGCTGACAGACAGTAAAACACTTGTATTTTTGCTGGCTGATCAGTAACTGAGCACAATCTCATGCTGTAATTTGCAATGACACAGCTGCCATGGACAAGCCACTATAAAGCTTTTTGGTCAGGATATTGACAAAGAGATGATGCTGAAATTTTGATACAGCTTTGTGCATTTCCTACAAAAGCATTACCATTATATTATAATGACAGTGGCAACCCTAGTGCTATAATTTATCAAGTCAGAAAATCTTTTCTGGACTGACTTCATTAGGTGAGGATTGGTTTAAGTTATTTTTTTTAGTTTTGCCATTTCAGTTAGGAAACTCACTTGATCTCTTTGCTAACTTGGAGAATACTCTCATGACATTTCATCTCACAACAACTACTGGCATTAAATAAGACTGAATTCAGAGCCTTAAATTTAATTGGAAACTCCAACAAATTCAGCTTTGCAATTTTTGTAACAAGGACCATGAGCGTCCACAACTCTGCCTAAAATGAATGGAATTTCTGAGGAATGGGGTTTAACTGCATATGATGCTTAGATTGTAATTTCTCACCTTCTATTTTAACTTTTATTCTCATTGTACCACAAATTGCTGTGCCTGCTATATTTAGAGATGGAAATACCTACTCTTTGTAACAATGCCCAGGCTTCAAAATAAATTTTCAGGTGGAAACAGTGGCTACCATTCAGCTGACTTATTGTGGATGTAAGGTAAACTAATCTAGACAGAACTTTTGTGGATGGGCTTGTATTTAAAAAAATGCACTCCTGCTTGCAAAACAGATTTTAAAATTTCTGTTTCCCCACTCCATGCTGACATAAACTTTAATAGGATTATATGCAAAATGGAAACAGTTTTTTGATAAGAAGAAATGAAGATTCTTTCAGATGGAGGAGTAGGAAGGGCCATTCCTTGGCCTACACAGGTTAACCCTTTGCCAGTTTCCACATTGCACTGCAAAATTCCACTTGTAAGCATAGTCATCCTATGTGCATTATGGAAACCCCTTATTAAAAAAATTTTCTCTTCTCTATTGGAAAACTAGTAAATCCCTTCTAAGTAAAACTTAAATTCAGCTGTGAAAAAGTGACTTGTTTTCAAACAACAAATTTATTCATGACCATGGTTCAGAGCTATAAAGAAATATGTCGTCTTTTCATGTTTACTTTAATAAAGACTACTGGAAAATGGCTTAATTCCCTTTTTTTTTCCTGTGTTGTTTTGTCCCAGATGAACACAAAATATTTCATATTTCAGTTACCAATAATATTGGTAAACTTTTACAGCAAAAGTAGTCATAAAAACTAGCATTTCTACATTCATATCTATTACATCTCTAGCATGAACTATTTTACCCTTGGGGAAATATAGCTAATACAGAGATATATTTTTTCATTTTTCTCTATTTTAGTTGCGTGATTAGCTACAATGGAAATCTGATGTGTTAATTAAAGAAAATAAATACGGTTTCAAAATAAATTTATTACTAAAAGACTCTCTGGGAAGGATTTTTTCCCTATATCCACATGAATCTAGTGGCTAATTTCAGCTGATGAAAATAAGTCTCTGTAATAGTGTTGGTCTTCTACAGTCTCTGAATCCTAAGCAGTCTCATACTATTTTTTAATACATTCTATGTATTTATATCTATATATTTACACACAGGTTATATAGTCGTCTGCTGTATTTACCTAAATGAAAATCTTTGCTATTCCTCAGGTTTTTTTTTTCTTGTAGCCCATTTTAGGTTGTACTTTATCATATATGCATATATATGCATATATTAATACAAAACTCTGCTTTTCTAGGGAATCATTTGAGGGGAAGAAATCCCACAATTCTTATAGGATTCAATCTGTGAACAGGGCACCAATAATAAAGATGTTTTTCTTTATTAATTTGTGTACTGTTACTTACTTTAAAGATATTTGAAGAATTTTGTGTGGAGAAAGGCCCACAGTCTCTGCTCATCTCCATAATTTCTACATAAATGGCAGGGGTTTCTTGATGATTTGTATTTGTCCCTAGATGTATCCTTTGGCCAGAAGAGCAAATATGGTTAAGCACAGATGATGAAGTAAAAATCTATATCTGAAGTAAGAACTAGCAGCCTCTGGTTAGGCCACAGCAGAAGTTATGGTTTAAAATACATTAATAAAGAAACAGCATCCTGACAAGTGAAAATGCCAGATCCCTCTTCCCATTGCTGCTAGGAGCTGCAATAAATGTTGGTGTCATCAGGGGATGACTCTTCTCTCTTTTGATGTCTGCATCTTGGTGCAGCCTGGTGTATTCAACCAAGCCCCCAAAATGCTGAGGGGAAGCACAAGGGAAGACAGCTACCCCTCCTGAGGACTGAAGGAGGAAGACATAAACATGACTTGCCACCTGACATTGATATGCCTAATATTCATGTTGAGAATGGCAAAAATGGGGCCTGCTCTTTTTCCTTGACCAATTTAATAGGCACAGTAATTATTTATCAGCAAAAAAAGAGACCAAGAAAAGCTAATCTATTCCCCTGCCACCCTCTAAGCACTTCTGGCCTTCCCCTAGTAGAATTGTTCTCTGCAAAGAGTTTCCCTCTTTGCTCTTTATTTTTCCTCCATTCAATGGTTCCCAGGCTCTCAGTGCACCATGTTTCTCAAATGTCATAACTTAATTTTATTCTTCATTCTCCCCTTTGATCACAAGTCCTTCCTACAAAATCCCTTTCCTTTTTCACACTCTTTCTTCCTTTTAGGAACAAAGCTTTGCCCTGGGATGTATTCATCTCATGGAAAGTAGTTGTTTTCTACACCAAGAGAGATCAAGTGCAGTTTAATTTTTTTTTCAATTTTTTTTTTGACAGAGAGTGTGTCTACACTTACTTTTGCAGGAAAATGTACACTCACAATTCTCATGTGCTTGAGTACTTGCAATTATATGATGCAAAGTCTCAAAGTAACTCCCAGGCTCAGAATGGATCCAAGGTCAAGTTAGCCATAGTTATATGGGTTTACTCAGTGCAGACAAAGTGAGGCGGGATATTCTTCTTTGCCTCATACTTCAAATATCATATTTAAATATATTTGGTTTGCATTGAAAAAATGCTACCACAATTGTAAGACTGAGAATGTTGTGTAGAAGGAAATCCTGATTGAACAGACAACTGAACAACATAGGAAACCAAGAAGATGCTTATGAGCTTGCACAACACTTTCCGGGCTTGAAAGCTGTCTAGCAAGAGAGACAGAAGAAATCTGCTCATATTTCTATGAATGTCTTTCTGGACAAAACATCAGCCCACAGCTGGATAAACACATCATGGGATGTGTGAGTAACTGACTCATGGATCAGGCACAAAGGTTACGGTGAATGGGTGCCATCAGACTGGTGACCTGTCACTGGTGGGGTTCCACAGGGCCCCAGCCTCAGCCCTGTGCTCTTCAGCATCTTCATAGATGATTTGGACAGAGGACTGGATTGGATGCTAAGCAAGTTCACAAATGATACAAAATGGGGAGGGGCTGCTGACTCCCTTGAAAGCAGGAAGGTCCTGCAGAGAGGCCTCAGCCAGCTAGAGGGCAGGACAATTGCCAACCCTATGAAGTTTAACAAGGATAAGTACTGGATTCTGCACCAGGTACAGAGCAACCCTAAATACAGACTGGGGAATGAGATGATCGAGAGCAGTGACACAGTGAAACTGGGGATCCTGCTCTGTGCCAACTTGAACTGGGGGCATCAGGCACAGCCGGGCAAGGGAGGGGATTGTCCTGCTCTGCTCTGAGCTGGGGCAGCCTCAGCTCCAGTGCTAGGGGCAGATCTGGGTGACACAATGGAATAAAGATATTGAGCTCTTACAGGGTGTCCAAAGGAGGGCAAGAAAGGTGGAAAAGGGCCTTGAGGTGGAGTTGTATGCAGAGTGCCTGAGGTCACTTGGCCTGTTCAGCCTAGAGAAGAAGAGACTGAGGAAGACCTCACTGCAGTTACAGCTTCCTTGTGAGGAGAGGAGGGGCAGGCACTGACATCTAGGCTCTTGTGGCCAGTGACAAGACATGAGGGGAAAGTCAGAAGCTGCGTCGGGGAGGTTTGGTTTGGGTATCAGGAAAAGGCTCTTCCCCCAGAGGGTGTTTGGGCACTGGAACAGGCTCCCCAGGGAAGTGGTCACAGCACCAACCCTGACAGAGTTCAAAAAGTGTTTGACAATGCTCTCAGGGACATCAATCTATTGTTTGTCCTGTGCAAAAGCAGGAGCTGGACTTGGCGACCCTTGTCAGGCCCTTCTAACGCAGGATATCCTATGATTCTAAGTTCAGTGTTAATGTACAGCTTGCTCATATTTTCAGAGCCAGCCATCTGGAGGTGCTGGTATGGAGCAGGACCACATGGGAGACAATTGGATTTCCCAAGCTTTCTCAAGAATTTTCTTGTTCCCTGTCATGTAAGACTTGATGAACCACAAAAAAGAATATCCTGAACTCTCTGCATGTGATTCCTTGGTAAAACAAACAAAAAAAGACTTTAGTCTTGAACTTGCATTAAAAGGAAATAAAGTCTGAGAAAGAGATATTCTTACTTGCAAATATGTTGATGTGAGAGCTAAAGCCCTACCTCTGGCATTAGTAAATGAGTTGCCCTAGTTAGACTGTAGTTAAGCTGTCAGGGGATATGCTGAACATCACACACCATAATTCTGTTTTGTATGGTACCAGTAGCTATTACTGAGCATTGCACGCAGCATTCCCTTTCCACCTTCTTTTTCCCCGTAACTCCAGAGCTCTTCCTCTGCCTGCAGTGCCTGCTGCCAGCATGCCAGCAGAGCAACAGTGAAATATCCTTACTCTTTGAGGCTGAGAGCATTCATGTGTCTTGGTGCTCAGATCTTTCACTGTCCAAGAGTGAAACCCACAGGAGTAAGTGACTCTAAAACCAGCAGACTCGAGAATTCCTTCCCCCGCCACCCCGAAGTATTTTAAAGATTGATTGATACATTGAGATCAAGGAGGTCAAGGAGGCTCTCTGAGGACTGAAAAAACAAAAGGGATGCAAACAGAGTTCACTAGTACATTTCTCTGTGATCATCTCCTCTTTTCAAGCACTCCTTATTGTTTGTTGTAGGGCATGCTCACCATATGCCTTGCTACCCACTTGATTCCTTATATTTGACAGAGAGAAAACTACAGTCTCAAAAGTGGCTGTTTTGAAACAGTTTGAGACCTGCCACATCAATTTACTTTGTATCTGAAAATTATCATTATTATTTTATTGCATATTATTTAATTTGCTTTTAAAGAGTAGAGAAACTTACCTAGAAATGCCTGTGACAGATGATTGCCCTCTGATAAATGTTAATTTTAATGTCCTGTAGCCTTCTTCATGTATGTAAAATACATACTTGAACCCAGCATAAAGATTTTTGCTCTTGAGGGGAATCTTATTGATTGTGAGGAAACTAAATCTAACAAGCCTTGGAAAATCAGATGGAATGCTTCACAAGGTGAGATTCTGAGGGAAGTTATGGAAGTCACTGAAAGAGAAAATGGCTTGACTTGTAACATATTAGTCACTCTAAGTAGGTTTAACATAGAGTTTTTGAGTTTGGTGAGGTTTTTTTTTTGTTGTTGTTGGTTTTTTTTTTTGTTTTTTTGTTTTGTTTTTGTTTCATGTGAAATGAAATAAAAAGGTTCTGTTTTGTTGTGGCTTTTATGTTCACCATGGCTAACTGATGAAGTAAATGAGTTTCATCTTGTGAATTCCAAGCTGTGGAGCATAAAACTGTTCATATGACAACTTTTTTACTATTTGTGATACAGACACAAGAATATTTGTCTTAATCACAATCAGGACCAGAAGTGCTACTTCCCCCCCTTATCTTGAATTTTTTAACATTTTAACATTTTACATTTTTAATTAGAGAGCTAGATGGAAAATGTTATAAGAACCAAATATTGCTTTCAATCCAGATTTAGCTGTGCATTTATTTAATGTGTGAAATAAACTTATTTTTTATCCTACAATTCTATATTCCTGTACCTTAAAAAGATTTATAGTCTTAAAACAAATGATCCCTTTGATGTGATTCACTGATATATACAGTTTAGAATAGCATATGATTGACCAATCTGAACTGTCTTCTAATACAGCTTCACCAAAATATATTACAATTGTATCAATTTATCCCAATAAACTTCTTGCTGAAAATACTAATTCACTGTTATTCTCGGGAGACAGTGCATGAGCGTTTTATGGGGATTGAGAGCTGTATTTGAAAGACTGTGGTCAGGGTATTATTGTAGGGATTCTGTGCACTGGATAATGCAGTAAATTGCTTACTTCTGGTTTCGATTAACAATCTTCCAGGGGCATCTAGAGCATCCACTGGTGTGGATCAGCATAGCTGCGCTGGAGTGAGCAGAGAAGTGCCATTCCTTTACATAAGCTTGTTTTCTCACTTGTGGCAAGCTACATGATAATGAAACCCATAGGACATAATAAATGGGGAAAATGTATGAATGTCAATAAGGATAAAGAAGTAATAAGAAGACAGCCTAATAACATAAGATACCTGAATGGAAGATTCAGTGAGATTCTAGACTAGAAAATACAAACAAGTCTATCTTGGGGGGAAAAAAGTGATGCTGATACTTTGCTTCAGCACAGTAAGAAAAACCTAGGAAGTGGCAATTGTGTGTGATTTGGAGAAAGTACTCAGACTGGAATTTAGCTCTCAGTGCTCATTGACTTTCAATAGGATTGGGACACTAACTCTACTTGGTAAATTCAAAAAGCAATTCATCATCTGGCAGTGTTTTATGGTAGCATATTCAGCTTTATCTTGTTTGTTTCTTTAAAACATGTAATAGAACATAGGGATGCAAAACAAGGGATTTTCTTTTAGGAACAGAAAAAACGAGTTCAGGTCTCACCATATGCATCCAGAATATTGTTTTGTGTTTCTGGAGAAATTGTCTTATTTTAAACAATCTAACTTACAAAGGAATTAAAGATACCTATACCAGAAGAAGGAAGACAGTTACTTTGCAAATGAATGTTTCATGTTTTCCGTCATGGCAGAACAATGAGATAATTTGGGCAAGGTGTGCTATGCATTTTTAATGTTTTGTCTCATTGTGTACAGAACAATGGTCCAGTGAAAACTGCAGGCAGCCGTGGTTAAGGACATTATAAACCCAGATGTACTTGTTACTAGAGGTATGTCAAATAATAGCACTTTGTAAAAGGGAAGACTGGGCAGGCATATATTATCTTTTGAATGTCGGCTTTTAAAGTAAGTACCCAGATGCAAAGCCTTAGTTTTTTAACTTGAAAAAGGCTTTTGCAAAGGAGACAGACTCTTCTGGTTGCTAAGGTTTTTTCCCCAGAAAGTGACTCTAAATGGATGTGAAAATGAATTAATGGATTTAATTAATGGAATGAATTAATGAAATTAATTAATTAATAGTAAATCTGAAAACATATCTACTTCAGATAATCATCTTGTTCAGCCAGCCCTTCAAAAATTTAAGGCACAGTATTTTTTCCAGTTTATACCATTGACTCGATATGGGATTGCAGATACTCATTTTTATTGCTCTATGCCTTTGTGTTTTCATCTTTAAAATAAAGGTGATATTATGTACCAAAAGATTAATATCTTTCCCCTCTCCATTTTTAAAATTTACTGTCATATGCAAATATTTCTTCTAGTTATTTCAAAACAAGCTACCCATGAAACTATTTTATTACGGAAACATTTCGCCTGTGAAGAGTATAGGGAATGATACGAAATATGTGGAGGGGGATTAAACAGGGGTTCTCTGTAGCTTGCTGTGATATTACCACACATTTTTTTTTACTATATAATGCAAACAGTTTTTTGTAATGTTCTGAGAAGGCTTTTTTTGGCTAACATTTTTTTGTTTCTGACTCTTTCCCTATACTCTTTCCATATACATATATTTCTCATGTTATTTTCTTCATGCTGCTATTCAAGATTTCCTTACATGGTTTATAAAAGCAACCATGAATCCCTTATCCACTTTCAAGCTTTTATATCAATGGCTGCCTAATTTCTTAGACCTAAACTCTAACTGCCTCCTCCAAGCCGCCCTCGTTGCCATCTGTCTCTGTGCATATGCCTCCCTTTTATGGTTATAACTGCCCCAATGTTCTGAAAATAGCTTGCAAATGTTTTCTTTGAGTAATTTACTCCACTTCCCAGCAGATAGCAATTTTTAGCTCCTCCTCAGTGGGGCTGGTGTGCATAACTTGTTCAGAGAGACCCTTCAACACTAGGTCAGCTCTTCAGCAGTGAGAAGAGGAACATAGCATGTTTCCAATGTTTCATAAATTGCAACTGGCCACTGGTCAAAATCAATGATTGAATGACTTTCAGTGGTAATAAACCTATAGATTGAGGTAAAAGGTAGTGTTTTTGCTTTTAAGTGCTTAGGTTCTCCATGTGAATAACCTGACTGAAACTCAAGGTCTTGCTTACCTCAGTCAAGTTAGACAGAAATGTTACATCCTTTGTTGGATCCTTCTGTACATTTTTCTGTACTACCTAACCAACGCCAAGCTCTCAGTCGGAAACTCCACATCCTTCACTATTTACTCCGTAACAAATACCTGGTGGAAATCTACAGGAGGTACTGTCAGGACCCTGGACATTGAGGATAAGAGAGGTCAAATTTTAGAGAAAGTGGAATTGAATGGTTGGCTTTTCTGAGTTCGTATGTGCTGAGTTCAGCCTAAAGTAATTTAGGAAGGCAGATTCAGGTTTATTCTTTATTCAGGTGTCAACTTTTGAAGTTTGTTTAGTGAACTGCGAAGTAGGATGAAAGATTTCCTAAGAAAAGAGCTGACCCTGAAGATAGTCAGGCCAAGATGCAAGACCAAAGGTTCTTACACGACACTGCATGACCTCTTAGACTGATGAACCCTGTATGCTGTTACAAGCACCCAGAAATACATGGGAGGAGTGGGAGAATAATTCCATTGTGGGGCAACATGGGTTTTCATGGAGCTGTAAGTTTGCTAGCCAGCAGCAAAAATGGCTTAAAAGCAGAACACAAAATTGTCATAGGGCTCCTTATTTGTATCATTTTCCCCTGAAGTTAATATACTTTCACTGAAAAATTCAGAGTATTTAATCTCTCAGCTGTTCAGAGCCTCAATAGCCTTCATCTGAGTACCGAGAAATCTTGATTCAGACCTTAGTTCAGATATTTCTCGGCAGAAATGTCATTCAGCTTCTTCATTGTTCAGCTGTTATCTGGAAAATTCTTGGGTTTGGATCAGACCACTAGCTGAATCAGAGCTGATGTTGTGACAAAGCTCAGAGCTTTGGTGTTATCCAGGTTAGACCAGGCAAGGTATTTGAAAATTAATGGGAAAATCAATGCATTGAGGACAATAATCTCAGCAATCACTATTGTCCATTGTGTAACAGCTATGAGAGGGTATGTGGAAACATAAATTTGCACTGATTTTGACACCATCAACCTGAATTTATTAACTCTTTACAGACAAATCTGTCCTTGTCCAAGCAATTTTCTCCCTCCCAACCTTGAATTGAAGACTTCCTTGTGTCTTCAGTTCATGGCAGGCTCTCTTGATACAAAGCTTTTTATATAACTACCTCTGGAGGATGCAGTTTAATAGCAAAACATTTGTAATGTATTTCCTCATATACTGCTGTGAATTTTAAGCATTGTTTAAAAACTCCAGTATTCAAATCCTGTAAAAAATCAAAATCAGAATATATGGAGTGTAATGCTGGGTGATGCATTAGAGCATACTTGGGTGAGTGTGACTTATCTTTTTTCTTTAGACTGATTTTACTGTAGGAACAGTCAAGCCAAACCCCATGAGCCGAGTCTTTAAGCTGTATCACAATGTCATTAATAATGTATTTGCCTCTATATGCTATTTGCCTTTTCTGTACTGTAAAAGGTGTCCTAAATGGATTCAACTACTGTTCACTCAATGCTGCTTTTGCTCCTTGTTAAAATTTCTGGACAATGGTTGGAGCTATAGAGGCACAGATAGTGTTTACACTGCAATCCAGGTATTTACTTTTCTTTGGTAGTCTGGAGGATATCCTTTGCTTTTTGTTGGATATAGCACTGTCTTTTGTTGGAAATAACAAAATATCAGAGATCACAAAGCTCTGGGCATTTGAGTGATTTTTGGTTTAAAACGGAGAAGACAAGTGCTGACTGATTTGAGAGAGTAAACAGGAATACTTCAGTTCCTATGACTGTCAGCTGCAGAGCTGTATTTCAACTGTCTCACATACATTTTGCCAACTACGTTTCTTTTTAAAATCTGCTTATCTGCACAGTACTTAAAAACAAACAAGCAAACAAACAAACAAGATTTTTCCTTCTCCTTGTAAGCTTGATCTGGCAAGGGTGTCTCTTAAGGTACCAGTATAGATATGAAGACATTGCTGATGACTGACTGTTTACAATTATCTCATAAAATTTTGCCACACTGTGGTGTGTAGGTAGGTAATATCATATTAAAATAGTCTTTATCTCTTTGTTGCAGCTGTTTTCTTCAATTCCATGAGACCTGTGCACATCCAGAAAATCATATAATTGTCTGCTACCTCACCCCTCGATATAAATGAGTGACCTAGTCACCTCCATATCTGGTATGAGAGGACTTCAGCCTTGAAGAAACATTGAAAACATAGGGTTTTTTTAGATACTTTCTTGTCTGTCCTTCTACACTGATACTACAGATATCAGGGCACACTCTTCTAATGCACCACCTACTTCTAGTGCTACAGAAAGAAAATGGATGCTGTTAAAAGTATCTATGTAACCAGCACACAAGTAATTCAGTTATAGTTATATGCTGAATGAATACATCTCCTGCAGCTAGAGGAGCTTTGGTATTCACAATTGATTCAAAATTATACATTCATGAGGCAAATAAGCTAGTTAGATGCTTGTATGGATTTAGATTTTAAGGAGAAATGTAATTTGCCACAAACGTCTTCATCCATCCCCTCAGATGATTGAAGGTTTTTCAATGCAGAGGTGTCCCTGGAGTGAGAAGGAGCACTTTGGAGCAATATCTTATGAAAAGGGTAAATTTTCATAGATTAAGAAATGAATTGAATTTTCCTTGCTCTTTTGCTCCCTCATGCTTTATAGAAGGCTGTCCAGGTTTCCCACTGCAAAAGAATACTTTCTGTGGCAATTCTTGGGTTTAGTCCCATATTTATTCACTCAGTGCTCAACCTTTCTACAGCATATAGGTCTGTTGATATAAACAGAATTAGTCACATTAAATATGTACTCAAACATTTGTAGGCAGCAGCTCTAAGAAAATACACAAGAATATGTCTTATCTAACTCTTCCTGTTCCTATGAAATTATATTCTATTTATCAAAGGAATCAACAGCTCTAAAGCATCTGAAGAGATTTGCAAATCTTCTGAATATATTTGGCTAGAAAAAGAAAAATTACTATCTGGGAAATAATAAGAATACAATCAGCATGTTACTTTTAAGGTTTGAAAAAATGAATACTGAAAGTAGACAGTATTCCCTAAGGATAAGAAATAAGCAGTTTCATTTCCTCAGTGTGAGAACCCTGGCGCCCACAGACATCTCCTCACCTCCAGGTTGCATGCCCTAAAAGTTGTCTTCTCCACATTCAGACCTTCACAACCTCTCATTTCTCGTTTCAGTGGTCTGTTGCTTTGTGTTGAATATAATGATAACTTCATATCCACAGAACTTTCTGAGAGGTGCAATGCCCACCAGCACTCACCTCTGTTCAGGTTTCAATAAATATTCCTTTCAAAAACTGCTGTAGCTTCTCTGTGAGAACTGAATCAAACTCTCCTTCTCCTTCAATTTTACTAGAAATACATAAAAAGGAACAAATTTTTTGAAAAAAATTTTAACAGGCTGAGCCTGTTTCAGAATGTGTTTTCACATTTGAAGTTCTGGCAAGTGAAAATTAATCTTTGAATAGAAGTTCATCTGCTAATTTGCCTTCTCTGTAAAAATGTGGCATTATAATTTCTGAAGTATTATAATTTCTTTTACTTATCTTTGTTGTTGGGCTTGTTTTGTTTTTCTATGAAAAAAACTTGGGTTTTTCTTTCTTCTTCACTTGTGAAACCTATCTTTCATACTGGTAAATGTTAACCTTTTCACCGCAGGGATGTTCCTGTAACAATAGAAATGAGACATAATTTCCAGAATTCTGAAAAATGAATCAAATATTTTTTGTATTGATAAACAACTGCAGGATTCATGGAACTTCCTTAACAAAAGCAGTAGTGGATGCGAAAGAATCATTGAGATTTTTCTGCTAAGTAATATGAAATGTTTCTATTTAGGCCAAATAAAAAAAACAATAGTCTTAATTTCGGAAATAAATTATTTAAGATTACTCTCAAAACATGAGGAGGCATGGATGATGTAGAAGTAGACCCCTTGGGGTGTGGTCTGCTTCTGATTGTGGGAGATATCTGGTTTAGCAGTCACTTTTATGTTCTCCTGTCAGAGCCTCTTGACCTCTCTTCTTAGCATGGAAGTCCTATTGTTGCTCATGGGCTGTCTTCAACTTGACCTTCAGTGCTACGGATCAGTGTTAGGAGCTCGTGTAGCGTGTGGATATTTTTGAGGCACTCATTTTGCTTAGCCATAACCTACTTGATATCAGGTTGTGGTTTATGTTAAAATACAAAGCCCATTCCTAATAATTTAAATTATTTCTATAGTACTCTGGGTGTCAGATGCTTATTTTTCTTGCTTTTCAGTGAAATTAATATAGAACAATTTATCTGCACACAAACAGACAGATAATAAATTATCTTTAAATGTGCATACTTGCTTGTTTTCTTGTTGATTTTAATAAGTATCTGCGGCTAGAAAATCATCAGAGTTATATTAAAGAATATATTTTTTTTCTTTTTTTGAATCTTGGTTAACTCTACAGAGAAACACCACTGCTGTGCTCATTATACACTAAGTCAGAGGTCTTGTGAAAAGTTTTTAAGAATTCTCAGGATGTGCTCCAAATCTAAAAAAATTCACTGAACAGATTCCAATTTGCCTCAGAAGAATTGTTAGTGCATTCACAGAAAGGCGTATTTCTCTGAGTACTTGAATAACAATAAATATGTCAAGAAGTTCAAATTATCAAAACTTAGAACTACATCTCTTAAAACATTTCTTAAATCAGTGATCACTACACTGACACTGTAAGACACTGAAATGAAAGAGACATTTTAATGGATGATGTATTTGTCTTACAACACACTGCATAGCTTAAGTTTCATTTATGCTAAAATCATCATTGATTTTGGTCAGAAAGACTAACACCTATCTCAAAACTCTGAGAGTGGCCATTCAGAAATATGTTATCACATGTCTGTGGACAGGTAGTGAAATAAGGCACCACCTAATTTTATGTCAGCACCCTAATTTTATGTCATCACCATAAAAAGAAGTAAAAGCCCGAAGTAAACTCCTTTGATTCTTAAAAATTTTCTGATTAAAATAGAGCAGTGGCTCAACACTTTCACTTGCTATAGATTATAAGTACATACACAGATATTTAGGTTTTATGAATTTATTTTTTAATTATTTTGTGTTCTTTTAAAATTTCTTTCATAGTTTTGATCTTTGTTCCTATTCTATCCTGATGTTCAGAGAATCTGTTTTGTATGATTCATAGATGATTGACACTAATGCAAAAATCCCTGCATGCTCATCTCTATTTGGGCCAAGTTTCTGGTTTTGTAGGTAAGCATTTATATTCAAGGATTCTTAGCTGCTTTCAGACCTGACATAAGTAATCTAATAAATATACAAAGCTCTGGCATATTTTGCCTTCAGGAAAAGGGTCAATGAGGAGTAAAAGATTGAATATAGCTTAATGTCAGTCTCAGCTGGAATAATTAGTAGTGTTCATCATCTGCAGCTCTGTATTTGCTCAGGATATCTTTGGTTAAATGCTGATGGACTTTTCATACTACTCAGCTCAATCAGAAGTCCAGATGAAAAAAACAACATTATGTGAATCTGTAATGCACTGTGAAGACTTTATGTCTACTACACCAGCATGAATAAGTGTCTTCATAATCAGTTTTACCCTTTGGCAATTGACAAACACTGTGTTCATACAGATGGCAGGACTGTACTGTTCGTGTGATCTAAATGTGTTGCTTCATACAGACCCTGGGACTGTTGGTTTTCTGCTGCTTGTTTGCATCAGTCTTGCCTTTTTAGAAACCTACAAAAACCAACATGCAAACTCAAATAAAGCCCTGTATTTTGAGATAATTGAGACAATTTGCATATGAACTGACAGCTAGCAAAGGATTTCATATCTGCCAACTTGTCACACAAAAATAGTCTGGCTTGCCTACCAAACTTACTGCAAATGTACAGTAGACTTGCTATGTTACAGATCATTCCTACACACAATCAAAGCGATCTGTGATGTTATATACACCCAAACTTCCTATAAACCTGAATTCAAGGCAGCTTGAACGAGACCTTGTGGGCAATGGTTATAAACAGGTTGACTGTTCACAAAAGAGAGAGATATGGAAAAAAAGAGATTTTTTTCTACATCATTTCTTGTGTTGTCAAATGCATTTTTTCCATCAAATGTAATAAAAAAAGTTTGGTCCTGTGAAGAGAGGGCCAAAAAGCGAGAGAATTTTAGTTAGTCTGTAACTGTAATTAACCCTCATGCTACTGTGCAAAGAACATCTTTTAAGAAAAATGTAGGTTGGGACGTTTCTTATGAGTACAGAAACAGATAACAGGATGTTAAAGTGGATCTTACCACTTTTAACAAGTGGGAATCTGAACCGGAAATTCAATGGCATCAATGCTTTTGGAGTTGCTGTGTTGGATATAATCTGAGGTCAATCACTTGAAAGACAAACCTTTAGGAAAGAGATACTTGTAGGAAAGCCTTGCATTTTTGTGATTTTTTTTTTTGGCCTCAGTAGCTTACTGTGACTGTAAATTTGATATTCTAATAATATTCTTTTGAAATAATTTCTTATTGGCTAAGAGTTTTTACTGAAATAAATGTAGTTTCTTGTTCTGAGACTGAAACAGCACTGAAATGTTGTCTTGATATGATCTGAAATTTCTCCCTGTAAGTATTTATATGTAAGTATTTGTTCACCTGTGGTACTAAAGCAAAACTATACTTCTTAAAATATGGTCCACTAATATGACCTCTAATTTTTGCCAAGTTGTACTTTGATATGATGTGTGCTACTCATTTATAGCCTAAAAAACGTTTAAATCATGAGACAATAAAAGAAGTTCCACAGAATCATAGAATTCACCAGGTTGAAAAAGACCTTTGAGATCACTGAGTCCAACCTGTGAACAACCACCAGCTTGTCAACCAGACCACAGCACTAAGAGCCACATCCAGTCTTTCCTTGAACACAGTGACTCCACCACCTCCCTGGGAAGGTCATTCCAATGCCCAAAATCTGTGAAGAATTTTTTCTAATGTCCAGCTTAAACTCGCCTGGTACAGCTTAAGACTTTGTCCTCCGTTGCTGGTTGCCTGGGAGAAGAGACTGACTCCCCCCAGGCTATACCCTTCTTTCAGGGAGTTACGGAGGTTGATAAGGTTACACTTGAGTCTTCTCCTCTCCAGGTTAAACAACCCCAGCTCCCTCAGCCTCTCCTCATAGGACCTGTGTCCCAGACCATTCACCATCCTGGCTGACCTTCTCGAGACACATTTGAGCATCTTAACATCCTTCCTAAACTGAGGGGCCCAGAACTGGACAAAGTGTGGCCTCTCCAGTGCCCAATACAAACAGCAGAAGGCACTTCCCTGGTCCTGGTTACATTCCTGATGCCATTGGCCTTCTTGGCCATGTGGGCACACTGCTGGCTCATGTTTAGCTGCCATCCATGAGCACCCCCAGGTCCCTTTCTGCCTGGCCACTGTACAGTCACTCTGTCCCCAGCCTGGTATGCTGCAGGGAGTTGTTGTCAAAGTGCAAAGTCGCACTTGGTTTTGTTCACATCATTGGATTTGGCCCAACTTTGGGAGTATTTGTTTAGTTTCATCTAAATAAGTATTCTGCTGGGGTACTTCAGATGAAATCTGAATCTTTGCCTTTTGCTTATTTATGTATAAATGCCAAAATGCTTGTGGTATTATAATGCATTCCTTTTGAAGCAGCATGCAAAGGCAGGATACAAGTGGTATTGGCAGTTTCAGAATGATATATTTTTCTCAGTGACATGTGAAACAACACATAATTTCTTAAAATATATTTCAATCACTGGGATTTTTCTGAGTTCTGAGATCAATCCATATTTGTATACTTCACGTTGCTTGTTGTCAAAACAATGAAGTTTCAGTCTTGTAAAATCCATGTGTCATTCATCTGGGCTTTGCTTTATAATCTCTTAAGAGAGATCTTCTTAAGAAGATTTTTCAAAGCTTTCTAGTTGCAATAGTTCTTTCTCTTTAGGTAGCATCTGGAACTTTGTTTCTTTTGGAGGACAAAAGCATGATTGTACAGTGCACAAAGCTCCAGAATTGAAGCAATTGGGTTTTTTTGAGTTCATTGCTTTCTTGACAGCAGCAGGAGTTACAAATATTTCGTGCTGGGTCTGAATCTGGATTATCTCACTTACAAAAAACTGTAATACACTCTAGCAATTGTGACTTGGAGTAGTTACTTCCTCAGAATTGTAAGCACTGCATTGTCTTTTCATTACATAGCTGTTTGACAGTTAAATCTCATTAATAATAAAAAGCACATGAAAATTACCGTTCTGCTAATCTCTACAAAGAAAACAAATTTCAACCCAAACACTTTATGTAACATAAAATGAGATTTTTGAAGAGATACAATTACAGCTCCTAAGTTATTTTTCTGAAAAAAATTAAAATGTTAGCTCAAGGATGCTGCAAATTTGACCTTTATTTCAGGCTCATTAAAAGGTTTACTGTACTTCCATCTATTTAGATGGTTAATTGTGTAGTATTCAGCCAAATGTCTAACAGCCACAGACTATGTATGGCATTGAGAGTTGTGTACAGATCTGGTGAAACATCGTATCTTCAACTGAGATTGTGATGGCTGGAATGACTAAGTTAAACCACAGCTCAGGTTGTGGAAATATGGGTATGTGGTGGTGGACAGTGTAGGATAGAGTGGTAGTTCACCTGCCCATGGGGACACTGGATAATTGCACTAAATGTAATAGACTAACTCTAGAGTAGGGCTCCCTGAGAGCCTTTCTTGGAAAAGTACTTGGAGTAATTTGAATAAATGCAGCTAAACCAAAATATCTATACACAATAAACTTTTTTGTGATCTCAGGAAATAAATAATGATTAGCCAGATTTTGCTTTTAGATTACACTGATTGATTTGGCACTAAGCCATAGTGTAAAATTGAAGTGAAGAGTAATAATGAATAGAAATCAGTCAAGCTTTCCGGGCTTTTCAAGATAAAGTTCCATTGAAAAATAAAGTGCAAAAATAGTCTAGAAGAAGGTAAATTAACAAGAACAGTTTTTCTTACAAACTAATGGAAATAAAGACAGTTTTGTATAGGTAAATGCTCCTAGAATTAAATATTTTCTCTCAGGTGGCATAAGGATTGGAAGGAAGTAATTAAAACCTGTAAATATAACCTGCATATTTCCTCAGAGCAGTGAATCAAGACACTGTTGGGCTAAATCTCTTATAAACAAAAGAAGGATTTTTCATAGTATAATTAGCTGATTAATCAATAATTGAATAATTGCTTAGTTACATAAGGCAATACACTGTTTGAATTTCCTTGTCATAGATCACTATAAATGACTTGCAAGAGCTGTGAATGCAGTATAAGGAACTCATAAAAAGGAAATAGGCTTGGAGGTTTATGAGACAATAAAGTTTAATTGGCTGTATTCCATTAAGATTAAGAAATACCCATGTAAAAACACAAAACAGTAAGCTTTTGAGATCTTAGCTACAATTCCATTTACCTTGTAGACTACCTCTGCAGGCACATTCTAGGCTGGCTATCAGAAGAATACCAGCTTGCAAAACCTCAACTCTTTCTAAAAACACCCAGAGTGCTATAAGGTTTCTGTGCCTAAGTTCTTTCTTTCGGTTCATTATCCTCTTATTGTTTCGCTCTTTTGCTAACTTTTGCCACTTTTCCCTCTAATTCAGGTACCTAATGCATCCTAATTCTGGTATTCTGTTAAATGTGTAAAAGTGTCTTGATGTCATTGGGCTTTCAGTGACATTGATGGGGTTATACCTGACAGCTGAAAAGTCAGTTTTGTAGCATTTATACTTCAGATTTTTTTAAAATCTTAAATTAGAGGGAATAAATTAATACATATTATTTAAATAAAATTCACTCAAAAATTAATGAAATTATTTCCATGCTTTTAAAATACATTTGATTTTACTAATAAAGCAAAGAAGCTGTGAACAGGGAGAGAGCATGGCAGAATTTGAGCAAACTGATTTGCACCATGTCACAGTAACAGAGTTGTTTAATGAAATCACTGTTTTGCTGAACTTTCACTTAACTATTTCCTGAATTACACGTGAACAGTGGGGTTTAAATAATTTCTCAGAAATGTATTAGACATCTAAGGGTAATGCCTTACTGTACTGTTGCCTAGCAGAGCAGCTCCTGTGATTAGCAGAAAAGAGTGGCAGTGGAGAGGAGAAAGCCATAAATCATATGAAGTTATTCTGCGTGCTTGTTCCAAACATACCTAATATTTTAACTCTTGAAGGTCATATTGACCTAAATTATGCCTGGCAATGAAATTATTCCTCTGAATTTTTTTTGAAACATTGCATATTTATCTTATTTATTTACTTATTTATTTAAATATAAATAAATGTATATAATTTTTTTAAAATAAAGTGCCTGGACCTAATATTGGAGAAGAGTTCACAATTCATAAGAATTTTGTAGTGACAATCCTTTGCAATGATGTCAAGGGCTACCACTTGTTTCTTTTGCTTAGGCAAATTAATTGAGCATTGCACAGGTGAACTTAAACATGAAAAAAATTCAACGTCTCCTTCATTTTCTACTTGGATGGCTTAGTGTAGCCATCAGCTACAGTGTTATTTCTATCTTTCTCTTGCAAGTAGATCAGAGAGTAAATTTAATTAAGTTAATATATATGGTGCTTTCCACTCAGAAAGCATAAAGCTATTCCCATTTTTGTGTCTGGTTGTGCAGCTAATGACTGCAAAAGCTAGATGGTCTTAAACACATTACTGAAATCATGTACAGGCAAGTTCTTAAAATGGTAAAGGAGCTAAACTATCCTACCAAAGTGGAAGAAACTTATGCATCTTTGGGTTGGTTTTCATGTCTAAATTATGACAAGCATTTGATTTATACACATGAATTTTGCATGTTAACATTAGATAATATGTATCTGTCAGAAATTATCTTCTTTATAGGCATTTTCTTATCATCACATACAAGAGTGCTTTCTGCTGTTAAGTGTGGACAGCAGATGATCACTTCTTGACTGCTGCTGAAAGGGTTTAATTTCTTCCCCCAAGCCTTACAAATCCCACTGCAGAAGCACAAATACAGTGACAGCAGATACTACACATTCTGTGAACAACTATTAGGCAGTTTTAAGTTAATAAGTGTTAAGTTATTGGTCAATGATGAGGATTAGAGACTAACTCGAGGATGTCCTTTTAATAGTGACAAACGAGAATTGTACTGTCCACTCATCCCCAGATGCTTCTGCAACTAGGAGGGCATCTCCCACAGACTTCTCTACATCAACAACCTGCTACAGACAGCTGACTTAAAAATCTCAATGTGAAGTATTACTATGTTTTACTGAAATATGAGCTTGTGTGTGTGTCTGTATTCAGACAAGTGCAAAAATAACTAATTGATGTTTCTTGTCAGATGAAGTGGAGAAATGAGCTTCTGAAGCATTCTTAAGTTTGGTATCAGTTGCTCTGTATGCTAAAGTAGTATAAAATAAATACAAAGAAACCATTGAAGCAGGATCTTGAATGTTTTCATGGTCTAAGAAAAAAAACCCAAAATAAATAGGTAAGTATAGAAGGTACTTTCTGCCAGGATACATAATTTTCTAATTTATTTCCAATTCAGATTTGAGTAGAAAACCACAAAAACCTGTTGAGCATGAGCTCTATTAATGCCAGCTCTGAGGATCTTCCAGTCTTATTACTTCTGCATGAACCTCACAGCTCTGAAAGAATTTAAATAAATACTTTTTTTTCCTTTAGCTGTCACTGTTGATTTTGAGATGGGTAAGCTTCTCAGTTTTTTAAACAGCTAACAAAGTCAGTATATTTCACCTGAGCTCTCCATTAATGATAAGAAAACAACATCTAGGATCTCTTAGTGCACTCTTTTTTATTATTCAAACCTCAGTTGAGCTTCTTGATATTGGGGCACAAATCTGAGTAGGAATTTGAATTTCATCTTGTTAGTCTTATTTTATTTTACCACTTTCTAATTTTCCTTTAAACAGTTAAAGAACAAAGTAAAATGTCAATGAATACCTACTCTATAGCCTAAGTTATCAAATAATATTTTACTATAATGTATGTTAGGTGTCAAAATAAAATAGTCCTGATTGTGATACATGTATTAAAAATGAGCAGTTTTTCTGTAGGCAAAGATAATGAAAGAAATTATGCTCACGTTCGTTACTGCTGGGTGTTGAGAAGATTACCACATTATTGGAAACATTTACCACTTTCAGTGGAACTGTTATTTTAAGTGTAATAACGGAATCCTCATTTCACCCCAGCCGTAGGTACTGTAAAAGCAAAATTGTAGGCAGAAAACTGTAAGGCATTAAATTAATATTAAATTTTCTTTATTTTTCCATTAAACTAGTATTCAGTATTTTTGTGCAACATCATTCTTAGGAATACAATTGCTTTAAGTCACAGTGAGATTTTTTTGACTGCCACTAAAGTTTTCCTTTTCTAGAGTCTGCATTCCTTAGGGTCCAATATGTACTCCAGAAGCAGCTGAATTAGTAAACTGCTGTATGACAAAAAGCACTCAATTTTTAGGTGTTGCTGTCCAAGAAAGTAACAAACCAAATGAGACTCCTGGGTATAAGTGTAATTTTCAGAAGTACGGTAAATAAGACCTAGAAGGAAAATCTGAACATTTTGCTTCACATCTGAAGCTGTGGTAACACAGGTATCTGACTGACAGAAAAATCGTCTCAAGTAGAAAAAAAATGGTATGTCTTCTATACATGGGGGGGACAAAGTAAAATTTATCAGCCATAGAAAAAAGAGACAGCTTTAAATCATGCTTTAGGGCAGCTTTCCTCGTGGCAGATAATAAAGAACTCAAATCCATTGTTTGAGGATGACATGGAGTTTCTCTAACTGTAACTTGGACAAACATCAGTCAGGAATCAAATCAATATTGCTGAGTCTGCCTTATGCAAAGAGATAGGCTAGATGATCTTTAAATTATTCCTTCAATCTTGTCATTCTGTGGCATTAAATATCATGAAGGAGGATAATATTTTTAATAAGGAGAAGTATATTCCCTGTGCAGTGGCAGTTTATGTGATTATGGAGAAAAATGTGTTTTCCCAATACAATTAATTCATTTTTTGGAAAGAGTGGTATAGGATGGAGTGCTGCAATTTAGAAACACAGAAATATTTGGTTTGGAATTAAAGTTTTGGTCCTCCTTTTCCATCTCTATGCTGGTAATTTGTAGTCATAAACCAGCAAATGATAAAACTATCTAAAATATGTTATTGTTTCAAATTATATAAATAGTCTTAATATATTGCATGATATATTACCTGATATGAGCACTAGAAAGATTTGAAGTACTGATGATACGATCTTCTGAAATTCTTTCTCCTGAGACTCCTTTTCTGACCTTTATAATGAAAAAAAAGAAACAAACAAACTCTTATGGAACTGTCTCATCAATGTTCACTAGTTTGCATTTCTGAAGTACTGAAGAGCACACTATTTATCATTAGCAGAAATTGTAGACTTCTTAATTTCTTTAAAAACCTCCAGAAAATCTCAAAAAACCAAAAAACCAAAAACCAAAAAACAAACAAACAAACAAACAAACAAAAAAAAACAAAAAAACCCCAAAACCAAAAAAAAGTCCACCTAAAAATAAAAAGATCAGTTGGAATCTCCACAGTGTTTAGAATATGATTAGTTTATTAATTTATTAGTTTATCCTAGACTAGAATGAAATAGATTAGATTAGAATAGTTTGCTCTGGTGCCTACTTCAGGACAAATAGCTATTCTATATTTGTCCCTATTTTTGCTAAATTCACTTTTATTCAGTGAAACCTAAATTTTATATTAGATATAGCACTTAACAAGAATGCTTCCATATGACATTTTCTGTAAACACTGCTTCATTAGCATGAAGTGGTGAGTATATGATGCTGTCAGAATATGCTGTCAAGAAGCAATGGTGTCTTGGGGTGACATTAGTGTTGTACTAGAAACCACATTTGTTTTGATATACGTAATTGAATTCTCTTGTTCTGCACTTCAGTTTCCTTGTGGATAATTAGACACACAGAAGCACAATTTAAGGAATTCCTTTAATTTATGTGCTGTGCTTGCTTTTTATATGGTGGATAACCTTACCATTGCAGCTTTAACTTTCTCTAGCTATTTGATTTTTTTAGACTTGAGATGTTAGATTATTATAATTACATAATGTCCAATCATATATATAGCAAAAACTTCAGGTAGAATGGGTTATGAAATAAGGTCAATGGGGCTGAAGCACAAAGGAATATCTGTGTGTTCACTTCTACCAAAACAGTAAGAATGTGGAGACAGAAATAATTTTATCAGTCAAAGGCCAGAGATGCTCTGACTGAGAGAAGTGCTTATGAATAGGTAAACCTGTGGCTACTTAGGGCATTAGTGACCTCAGGCACATGCACATTACCTTCAACAAATGTTCTACTTGATACATGGGCTGCAACTGGATATCTGAGGCAAAAATTTTATATCAAAATTTCTCATCGGGAGCAATAAAACATTTACTGTCATAAGGCACTTGTCAAACAGCTTCAAACAGCACAGGCTGTTGACATCTGCTCTTTGTCAGTCTCCTTTCTACAGAAAATCACAGCTTTTTTTCTCTGTGTAAGGTTGCTCTTTATTCCTGGAAACCAAGCATTTAGTCCTTTCATTAGTGAGACTTTTCATTAAAATTTTCCACCAAGCATTCTCTATCCAACTTTTTTTGTACTGCACTTCTATTTATTATTGGAGCACAAATAGTTGTAATAACTTTTCTACAAGGCTTCTGATAATTTCTTCTGCAGCTCTGTTGATAGCAAAAATATGAACCAACTTTGAAAAATCTCCACCACAGGATATTTTCTAATCTCCATTTTCATTCTCAGTATTTCAATCTCCTCCAAGCACTTGTTTTCTACCATGTCAAATATAAAAATCATAGTTGTTATCTTCTAGGTTAAATACAGAACACTGAAAATGAAGTATTTGCTGTTTAATGTTCAAGACTATTTGTATTTCCTAAATTTTTATTTAAAAAAAGAAAGTTATTTTACTGTGGACTTTTAACAAAAATTGTCATAACTTCATGCTGCATAGGCAAGTGAAAAGGATGTATTTGTTAAGATTAATGTAGATCAGATGAGACCAGATGCTGCTTACAGAACACAAAGTTATTGTGAGTCTTTGAAATTCTCATTGACTGGATTGGGAGAAAAAACAGGAGCAGCTGGATGCTTGAAAATCTGGTCTTTCATTTGTAGGCTTTAGACCTTTTTCTAAACAGAGAATTTATTCTGGCTTTGTTAAGGTAACCTCAGGGCTTATCTACATGGGTATGTTTGTGAGACATAAGCTAGGATATGAATTTTTAAGTATCACAGCTGGTTCCCATAGAGGGGATACTTTGGGATGCAAGTGCCTTGCTGTAGTTAAGGTTCATCTGCCAGCAGAACTGGTTCTCTCTGCTTTGTGCAGCTATACGGTCAATTACTCCTCAAAAGTTCCTGTTCCTAGAGGTTACTAATATACTTATTTATTTGTTTTTTTATTTATTTATTTGGTTACTTATTTTTTCCTCAGCTGCTGAAATTGGTTTGTTATCTCTCCTGATGAGCTTTCATTATTGCCTAGGATATTTCATGTGCAACTACCATGCTATGACAGGATTATACCGAGTTGGGTTTGACTTCTGAGGCAGCTCATGTGCTTTTGCATTTATGTGTTGTGTCAAAAATTATGAGGATTTAAGACTTATTTCTGCCATATGTGATAAAGAACTTACTAACTTGAATCTGAACCACTTTGAAACTTGATTTTTTGACTATATCTACTTTGTAGTAGAAAGTACACCTGAATTAAAGAAAGTGTCACAGTGCACACTGATTACATCTTTCCAGTTACATGAAAATTGTGACCTTTATAATTGTCAGTAAGCTTCTAAGTTGCTTTAGCTGGGATATAGAATTTTTTCTTTTAAATATGAAAGCAGATGTCAACTTCCTGTATTTCCTCTCTCAGTTTGCTAATGGCTCTTTTTTTATCACAGAAGGTGTAGTAGATAATTTTTTGGAAATTACGTACATCAATATGTAAACTGTTTTTGTTACTCCCCTCATCTCTACAATCTAGAAACAAGCAACCTTCCTCAATATTTCTCTCCTGATTCAGTGGGCAGTCTTGCATACATATAACATACTGAGTGTGCTCCATAATAAAAGTATTTGCTTTGTGTTACAGGGCAAATATTTAATTATATTTGAATTATTTTGAAATATAAATGATGCATTTTATTGTCTCCCTTATTTTCATTATTTTCTCAACTTTATGAGATTTTTCAACTCCATGAGTGAACTTTTATATATAGTTCTGCAGATGCATGGCTTTTTGGAAAATGTAAGGGAGAAGACAAAACTTGTTTACGTGGTGTTAGATTGGTGGGATTGGAAGAAAATTATACTTGCGTGGCAGCATGATGACAACATGATGCTAAAAAAAATCATACTTGGCTGATATAAAGCTTCTCCTTTTTCTTTGTTGTTTTTACTTTATTTACCATCATATCTTCAAGTGATAGAAATAAACCTAAACAATGCTTTGTGCTAACAAGGAAAAGAAAACAGAATGAAAAGACGTGCTTACTTAAGCAAAAAGAAAAGTAGTTAAAACCAAATGCCCATCTGCAGTTACAACCTACATAGTGGTCATTTATATAATTGAAAAGATGGTATTGGAAGACTGCCTTGCCTGCCCCTTATCCCCAGTCTCCAGACAAAATAGACTTTTTATGTCTATTCTGCATTCAAATTATAGGCTATAATAACTGATGTTTTTCATAGTCATTTAGCTTAACAGAAGTTCTATCACATTGGTTTGTGTATATTTGATAAGTAAAGCCTAGACCTGACAGAGAAAATGGAGATTATCAGTGCTAAGTATATACTTTGAAGAATTACAGAAATAAAATGAATTAATTTTTCACATAGTGAAAAAATTCTCAAAAGAAGGGAGTACATCAGTACTTTTTCCCCTTTTAGGAGGAAAATGGAGGTGTATGTGGGAGGAGAATTCCTTCTTCTTAAAGGTTATATGGACAAAGCCGCTTTTAAATGCAACAAGGGATAATAAGAAGGAGGAAGATGGAGATAAAATACATAGAGACACAGACAGGGGACATGTTTGCTCATTAGTAAAGCAACCTGACAATTTGCTACACATCTTTGCTACTATTTGAGCCTACAACCAGGAAAATAGCAGCCCATGTCCCTGGGGCATTGGGCTGGACTCCAACATCTGGACAGCGGAGCCCCAGGCTGGAGCAGCTGTAGCAGCTGGAGCAGGTGGCCAAGCTCATAACACCCCAAAGCATATCTTGATAATTTCTCCCTCTTTTGAAATTGCATAACTACACAGAAATTGTATGTCGTTCCCTTGTTCATTTAGAACAAACTTTTTTACCAGTGTGGCTTTAGTTGCACAAGAAAACTGTGGTAAGAAGCTCAAAGCTGCTGTTGTCCATGACGTGGTTTAATCCCAGCTGGCAATGAAGCATCACACAGCTCATGCTCCCACCAGCAGGACTGGGGGAAGACTTGTCAAATAAAAGGGAAAAATCTCATGGGCTGAGGTAAAGACAGTTTAATAGGCAAGCACCTCACACACAAGCAAAGCAAAAGAAAGAATTGATTCACTGCTGTCAATAGACAGGCAGGTGTTCAACCATCTCCAGAAGAGCAGGATTCCATCACACCTAAAGGTGACTTGGGAAAGGTGTTCCATCACTCCAAATGTCCAACATTCCTTCCTATCTTCCCAGCTTTTCTTTTTTTTGATCATGATACTGTACAGTGTGGGATATCCCTTGGGTCAGTTCCAGCTTGGTCACTTCCCAGCTCCTGGTGCAGCTTCTGTCTCCCCACTGGCAGGGCAGTACAACAAACAACAAAGGTCCTGATGATGGGTATACGCCACTCAGCAGTAGCATAAACATCTCTACATTATCAATACCCTTCTCAGCGCAAATGCAAACATAGCCCTATACTAGTTACTACAGGGGAAATTAACTGTACCCCAGCTGAAAGCAGAAAAATGATAATACAAATATTTTTTGCGATAGCTCTCCTGAACAGGTGGCTGTTGAAGAAAATTCCAATTTCTCTTTCTTTGTGCTGAATCCATTATAATGGCTAATTCAAAGACTGATTCCCCCGGTAGCTACCAGCTATTTGAATTAGTTACTGCTAAATGACATCTGTTTTACAGTTACTCTAAAAAATGACAAAATGAAAAGATATGCCCAAAGGATCTTTCATGCTATTATGCACAGGGCAGGTTTTTCTCAGCTGTTTTGGTAACTGAGTACAATTAAGGCGCTATTTGTGAGGAGACACATGCAAAAGTTTGAATGTTCAAGACAACCATACTTTGTTTTGAGTTAGGGAAGATCAGCTTGAAAAAGCACAACAACCACTACCCATGTTGTGCCATGATGAAAAGAGGCTTTTGCAGTCTAATTTTGTAATTCAGGAAATATTTTCTGACAAGTCACATGTTTGAACAATCAAAGAATTCATTATTTCCATGATTCAGTTCCTCAGTACAGTGACATTACTCCCCTTTCATTCCCAGAATCTTCATTTTCTTAGAATTTCATCCTTGTTCTTTTCCACAAACACACTAACAGTCAGCTCCTTTTGCTGTTTCATCTAGCAAGCCATAAGTATGCTTTCAGAGCTTAGCAAATAGTACTCTTGTGCTGCTGCTTTTACTCTGCTGCATTTTCAGTTTTTACGACTGTAAATGTGCTGGGCACAGTAATGACAGCCTGGAGAGCTCCAGTCATTTATTGCAAGGCTTCTTCTTTTCAAGGCTTGTGAACACCCACAGAGACTCCTCCGTCTGCAGAAACAAGAGGCTGATCACACATCTGTGAACCACACAGGTGCCAGCAAGCTCTGCTAGTGATGGGCAACTGCTGGGGTAGATTTCTGCCAAGAAATGGAGTGAGACTTCCATTTTTTTTAATCACAGAGAGCTTTGATTGACTTGCTATCAGCAGTTATCATTCCGGAATAGCTTTGGAGCAGCACTCGATGCACAAAAGATTATAATCACCCTCTGGACAACTAAGCTTTTGCAATCCATCCCACCTTATTCACTTTAAAAATGCATTCCCAATCACTAGATAGCACATGGCTAATTTTTCAAGCAAGCCCAAAGGTTTAATCAAAATTGAGCAATTCAGCAACAACAGAAAATGAACTCTTCAGTTCTTATGACTTCACTCTGGAACTGCTGCCTGTGCTTCTTTGTGGGGAGACAGAAAAACCAAACTCAAACCAATTGTCACTTATTTTAGGCGTGAATGATGTATCATATGGCACACCTATTAGGTTATGTGATGAAAGCTCTTTGCACACCTACAGTTGAGCATAATAGCTACCAATAACTCAAAATGTGGACTAAGAGGAAAAGAGGAGACTTTCTGGGCCTCAACCAGTTTCAGCCCTGTCGTTCAGGCCTGAGGTCTATCAAGATGTAGATCTGGGAGTTGTTACAGGGTAAACACAATATCTGAGGCTAGCTGCTGGGTGGATCCACTCATATTTAGGAAGCATTAAAGAAGGCTTGAGGGTGATCTATTTGAGACCTTCCAGGACTTGAAGAGAGCCTACAAGAAAGACAGAGAGAAAATTTTTAAAAGGGCAGGTAGTGATGGGACAAGTGAGAATGACTTTATACTGAAAGACAGTAGGTTTAGATTTAGGTATCAGGAAGGATTTCTTTACTGTGAGGGTGTGAAGCCGTGGCACAGAGTGCCCAGAGAACCTGTGGTTGCCCCATCCCTGGAGGTGTTCAAGGCCAGGTTGGATGGAGCTCTCAGGAACTTGATGTAGTAGAAGGTGTCTCTGCCTTTGGCAGGAAGGTTGCAGTCAGATGATCTATAAGATCCCTTCCAATCCTTAATTTTCTATGATTCTATAATGCTGTGTTTATGATCCTTTCCAAATCAAACCATTCTATGATTCTATGACCTCCCCTATGCTATTACAATTTCCAAATTAAACTTCCTGGCATTTTAGAAAAAGGTTCATATGGCATATAGTTTCTGAAACTATTTTTGCCTTCTTTTTACTTTTTGCAAACTAACTTTCCCAAGAAGAGTTTTGAAGAAGAGTTGACTTTGTTCACTGAAAACTGGTCCAAACTCTAAACTGAGCTGCTAGAGAAAACTATGTTGATGTGCTGGTGGGGTGATGAGGTGGAGAACACTTTGAGGTTGCAATGATCCCTTGACTGACTTTTGCTTTCCTAGGATCTGACCTTTGCTCCCCAGGTCCTAAAGGGCACATTTTATCTTGCACTAGCCCGATCTCTTACCTCAAGCATATTTAAAAGAGAGTGAAATGGCATTATTATAACTGAAATTGTGGACTTCACATTTTAAAAGTCTTTCTCAAATAAATGCTTTTCGGATACATTTCATGCAAAACTGTGCTTCAGGCCTGCCCATGGCATTTTCTCCACTTTTTTCTCTTTGCTCCTTCCACTGCACCAAAATACTCTCCACTCAAGTCTGTTCTTTCACATCTTTACCTCTGGGATTTCTTGGGCACTATGTCACCTGCTGCTAATGTTTTCCTTTATGCATTTATCACTAAGTAGTACTAGTCTAAATTATTATTTGTAGTCAAATGAGGCTATTTTAGGAACATTAAGAAGGTATTTCACGTATTTTTATGTCTTCTATCGCGAGGACTCATAGTCTTACTAGAGCAATTCTGTAGGGATACAGAGCACCATCACACGACAGACACTGTGTATCTACAGGTATGAAAATCCAGACTTCTGTCCAGCTCTTTAAAACCCATGGATCAACTACTTGGTCAATGAAGCATAACAGTTTTCAACCATTTATTATCATCCCCAGCTCCTCCAGCATCCCTTGTTTAGTTTTGATGTATTATGTTACATTAAGAAGGGTTGTAATTTCTTCAAACCCAGATTCATTTTGCTTCTGTGCTAAAGTGATGTTGCATAATAGAAGCCTCAGTTGTTGAACTTATTGTCATTCAAATCATATTGACAGGATAAAAGGATGTGAATCCAGGCAGAAAATGTATTTTATAGTTCATCACAGGAAGCTAGATTTTGCTTTCTGTTATGTAAGTATTTAAGCTATTTTGGTAAGTCTAGTTTTAAGTCTTTAACTAACTGGTCCAAGACTGAATGTTAATGTGCATTTTTAAAAAGGCTGTTTCTACTGTGAGACCTTTAAAAATCTGGAGAAAATATATATGCAAGCTTATATTTTCATACAATAGTAGAAGATAATTTAATCTATTACAATAAAAAGTAGTATTAAGATATTTTAGGGTTTTTATTTTCGATTTTTTTTGGCTTATGTTTAGTCAAGTTGTAGATCTTAGTATTGTTTTCTTTTACTAGGAGAAGCCGTAGACAAATTTGGAGCTCTCCATGATGTAGTAATGATGTTCAGTGATTCCTTCTCTAGTTAAGGCCGGCAGGATAAGAAATACATGTTGATTTCTGCATGAGTCCTTTTGCAGAGGTTCGTGGGGAAAAATCACTCTTTATGAAATTTGGATGAATACCAATATGTAACTTGGGGGAGAGTGAGAAATCCCCTAAGCATTACTTTTTTATAAGAAGAAAACTATTCTAAAGAAAGGATAAATCCATCACATTCTGGAGAATGGAATTTAAAACAGGGCAAGTATTCACTGTGTACTCCCATTACAGCAATTCATTCCAGAACTGGAGACATATGCTGCAACCAAATTTTTCATAATCTCTTTTTCAATCTATGTCTTGTAATTCTACAAAGATTATTGATTGGTAGCTTGTTGTTCAGGGGTTGCTGTGCAGGAAAAAAAAATATTTAGTTCCTGTACGGAAAACAAGAAAGACAAGAAATGTAGAACTCTTACTTCTCTCCAGTTCCTATGTGAGCAGTGACCAGGACAGCTCCAGATGAATAGGTTTGGAAATCCAGATTCTCATCCAAATGCTACAGGAATACAGCAGTAAATGTGGTCCTAAGGATAATTGGTATTTACAATCCAATGGAAAATGTGGGCATTGTTAAAAATCTAATTATTTTGTATTGCTATTGTATCCAAAAAAATTGACACGGAAATAGAGAGCAAGAATTCATAAATGAAAAAAAAAAAAAAAACAGAGCCAATATATGTCTTTGTGAAAGAAGATTTTTTTCAAAAATAAAATACCTGGAACTAATACTGGAGAAGAGTTTCATAATTCATAAGAATTTTGTAGTGACAATCCTTTGCAATGATGCAAATGTTAGAACAACACCTAAATTGGTAAGATGTCTCTGAAAGAAGACTTTTTTTCCTCAGCTGCCTATTTGTCTATTCTGCAAAATGTTTATGGTGATCTGTGAAAGAAACTTGGAAAATGCAGCTCTTTTTGCAAAGAGCAGCTGCTGTGCAGGACACTTACCTGGAACCTAAATTCAAATCCATTCCTCAAACTGAATTTACCCTCTCAATTCAAGATTCTGATTCTCCACATCAGTGCAATCATGAAATAGTTACATTAAGTTTGATAAAATGTTGGGATGTTCTGGATACTAGGGTGCATACTAAATGTGATAATTAGGAGAGATAGTCCCCCTACTCAGTAAACAGACAGGTTTTGACCAAACTGTTTTAACCATGACTCTTTATGGAAACAAATTATTCATGTACAAGGTACTGATGTAATTTTTCTCCACACCCTCTGGTCTGACAAAGGAGAAATACTCCTGTCACTCCAGTATGATCAGCTTGCTGGCTCCAAATGTCTTTCAGGTCAAGGCAGAGGTCTCTAGGACTCAAGCAATGTGTTTGTTTTGCATAGGTAATCTGTCAGAAGGAGTCTTCATAGGTAGGGCAGAAAAAATTGATGGACAGAAGAAAAAAAACACATTTTGCATACTTACTAATTTTTACTCCATAGTAAAGTGTGAACATGCCATTTGAGAGATTCTTTTTCAGTCTCTGTGTTATTTGACTTTACCCTCAATTGTCAGAACATGAGCCCCTCAGAAGAGACTCTGAAAATGATCAGTTTTCATGTACTAGAGGACATATTGTGGGTTCTACACTGATTTGGGGACACTGGGTCCTACTCAGCTGTGTAAGAAAAAGAGACCTGTGATCTACAAGTGAGTTTAAGAGACCAGGAAAGACTTACAAATGTTGTTTAGACACTGGGAGGTTTTCTCAAAAGAAATACTTCTACTCAAAAATAGGGGCCTTGGGAGTCACTAGACCAAAGCTGTGATCAGTTTTCTCCAGACCAGAAAGCTTTATTACTGAGTGAATTTGTGGATGATAATTTTTTTTATGTATGTTGATACTTTGCAAAGAAGTTTGTATGCATAAATTTGCATTTTTTTCCAGTTGTATATAGTGAAAAGTCAAGTACTATCTTGTTAAATGTCAACACTGTGTTTGTTTGACTTGCCTGAGGTTACTCAGGAATCTTGCAATATAGGGTAAAAATTTTTTTTGTATCAATTTTAACTGTAAAACTACGCTATGTCCTGTATGCTCTACACAGTCACACTGCAAAGTCTTTCCCAAACCTCCACCATTCAGGAGTCACTAAGGGTCCCTTTGGGCGCTTAAGTTTTGTGAGAAGGAGCAAGGAAAAGAGTTAATTACTTTGTCACTGAAATGCTTCCTTATTTGCCCACAGTTACCACCAAAACCACATTAAGCCTGCTCCAAACTGACAGGTCTTGCCAGGTAGCAATGGAGTACCAGAGAGAACACAGGAAACCCAAACAGGTATTGCATCAAGTCATGTGGACTCAGGATAAGTGTACTGTAAAAGAAAAATAGGGATTGATTTACTGTGGCTCTCAGGAAATAATCCATCTGAAATCCAAATTAGTCTGGCTGGGTGCCTGTTGGATATTAGAGGTCTGTCTTTACAGCATTTTGAAGACACTAGCTTGGCACCATTTCAAGGAAAGCCGCTTAACTACAATGCTAGCATAGAAGCAGAAGTTAGCAACACAAATTTTATTTTAAGTGGAACATGTTATGGCTGATCCCCAGTGGTAAAAGTTTGCCAGTAATCCAGAAGTTACTGCAGGAAGTTATGGTCACAGAGACACAGGAAAATTCTATGTGCCTCTACTTGTTTCCAGGGTAGCACATGTCTCCCACCCACTTCCAATGCAGGTCTCATAAGGGTATCATAAACAGCCACCAAAGTTCTTCCATTCAGAGGAAATCTCTGAGCTGCATTTAATTTCCACAGAAATATTGAATAGACCTTTCCCACCCAAAGCAAGCTGTCTCAATGTTAATGTACATCATACAACTGTTCAGGGTAATGACTTTAAAGACAGCAGAAGTTGGTGTTCTACCAGTTTTTAACTATATTGTGTGTGCTTTCTTTTAAGTTTTTGTGGTGTGGAGTGTATTGAAGTATTTTACCATAACAATAGAACTCCAAAAAATACAAACATGGATCATCAACACTGCTCCTAAATAGTGGCCACTGTGCTGTATTTTGTCCT